>JARHVA010005087.1:332500-500000 GCA_037957365.1 Torreya grandis | reverse complement strand
GGTTAGGACATGTTCATTTCTATAAATATAGGGCTCATTTCAATCAAATAGTGAGTAATGTTAATTATCACATTATTATAGCTCATAATTTTACTACATCTACATTTGAAGGAGCCATTGCGTAGGTTTTGCCTTAGAGGGAAGATAACTTGTCTTATGGGAATTATTGGATGAAAATTAGAAGACTTTTAGCCTAGAACTAATTTATATAATGTGATACATACAGATCCACAAATCCTTTTAAAAATAACCATTGTTCAAGGGAGAGATTGAGACTCAACATGTTTTCCCAAACGCAAGTATCTCTAATTTTTTTTATTTTATTTGATAGATAGGTTTTACACAAAGTAATAGGTTTTGAATGTATAACTACTTTATTTGATTATCTCTATAATTAAAATTAGTATCACTATAGGGTCATATTTTATTTCCTTATTTCACCTTTTAGGCCCCATTCACCTACCATGGTCCCTTGATTTTTATTTTCTATTAAACCATCCCACTTTGTGTAATAAACTTTGGTGAGCACTAGATTAGTTTTATTTTATATATTAGAAGACACAGATAGGTTTATTGTATAGATTAATTTGAATATAGAATTTGGAACCATCTCCTTTAGTGTTTTGTGATAATATATCCCATGGTTGGGTTTAATGGATACAATTTGGTCATACCCCTAATATAAAAGTATCATAATAGATGTTGGTTGATTACCTTATCTAAAATTAGATTTAATAAGTGAGATAAGTTGTAGATCTATCTTAATCTAGTACATATATATATTACTAATATAATACCATTAGATTATAAAAATTATTCTAAAAGTGTATACACTAAATAAATTCCTAAAAAATAAACATACATTAATATTAATCATATTGTGCCTAAAAATCAATCCACTTTCAATAATGTCAAAATATTACATAAAGGAAAATAATTTATTCCAAATCATACTAATAATAATCATTAATTTACATCAAGGAATGGAAAACCTTTAATATTTTATTTTAGTGATCACCCACGTGATATTTTAAATCCATTACTGGATAAAATTTAATCAAACTATGTTTGAATTATTATCATCCTCCTCATTGATTAGAAAAAAATAAGAGCAAAACATTTTTCACCTATCATACCATTAACGCACAATGTGAATTTTTTTTAATGCATTACAAAAAAATTTAAAGGAACTTTCAAACACACAAATAATCTCATTTCAAAAACTTGATAATAAGATCTACAAATCTTCATCACCATCTTTTAAATCTCAAAATGTTAAACAACACATTTCTCTTAAATATCATAAACAATATACAATGGTTTAAAAGGATTTTATTAATGATAAAAACTAATCTAATGACACCATTGATATTTCTCAAATCAACATACTAGCAAATAATACATATTAACACAAGAGTTTTCTAAGGTAGTAATAATGATAATTCTCTTAAGTATTAAATGCTAAAATTAGAAATCAAAGATACAATGAACTAATTTTAAATTTTTTAATGTATTATAAATAATATGTATATTCATCAATAAAATCATCACACATATATAAAAATTTCAAAATATGTGCATTCTTCTAGCCCTTTTCTTCAATTTCACTTTGAGCTCTTGCTCTCTTGAATTTTACACACCTTGAACTATCCCAAAAAAATATATTACATTGTTTTAAATGTCCATTTGTTATGGAAATCCAATTTATTAATATTGAATATCTATAAATATATAACTTCTTTTACTCTTACATGATCACATATATCTACTCCTACATTCTCCATGAGCACACATAGTCTCTTGTCCCTTGGGGAAATGTAAATTCATATCTATATCAATTATTTGTGCTACATTGTTATTAAATCTTTACACATACATTTTGGGTATCTCTCTTTATTTCCTTATTTTCATTTTATGCTTTATCACCTTGTTGTGGATGGTTTGAATCCCTCCCATTTATTTCATTTTTAAGTCTTTCTTCTTAGCACTTTTTTAAATCTTTTCAGTTTAAATATAGATAAATTAAAAAAAAATCATGTATGTGAAAAATTAAAAATATATTAAAAAATTAAAAATAATTACCTATAAATAAACTTAACTTGATACTAACTTAGTTCTTTACATATGTTATTTATTTCATGTTAGTTAGATTAAATATTTCATTTTTCAATACACAATTATTTTTCATGAGGTATGTGAGTATGATAAAGAACATACTATTACATGATTTTTTAATGTTAGGATTCCATTATTAACCAAAAGACTTATTAACTTGGGGACATATCTTTGATATTTATGAACTCTTACATAGGCTTTATCTATCCATAACTTTCATACCATGTCAATATACATATTATACAATTATTCTACTAACCAATCATAATTTACAATATGTTACATGAACATGTTATTTGTTAACAATGACATTAATACATATGGTTGATGTATATTAACCTTATTTTTATTATGATTCTTTTCAAAATGTTTACTTTATTGTATGATAATTTAAAGACATGTTTGCTTACTCTATGAAACCCTTGTCTTTCTATGTGAAACATATACATGTTCTTGTTTACATGAAATTATTCATGCCAATTGAGAATGGCCCATGGCATCATTTTTTTTTTGTCATTAACATTTTCCTTATATGTGGCATTTGGGCCTTATGTGTAGTTTTCTATGAAAGTTCCATTACCTTGTGTGGTTATATTTCAATATACAGTAACTTATCTACATATCGCATGTTTCATATGTAATTTTATGTTATAGATTTTACTATGGTACAATATATTTTAATCATTCCCATGTTATGTATCTACTCCAATTTTATGTATAAAAAATATATGTTTGATGTACAATTTGAAGGTTATCTAAAATTTTATTTCATATTCCATTCAATGTTATATTCAATCTTATGATGCAATACATGCTACTACATGATTATATCTTTCACATATTATAAAAGTCTTATTTTTAGATTAGTGACTAGTAAGATATGTCCCCCATATTAAAATGGGGGCATCATAATTGAATTTCCTTGAGAATTCAAGTTCTAATGAGTAAAAAGTATATATTTATAGCATTATATAACTTTTTAAAATTTTCGTATGATTTAGACACTGAGTATAAGTTTAAATATATTAGAAGTAAAAAACAATTACAAGCTTCAAATATTTACAGGTTACAAATTTTAAAAAGTTACAATTTCAATTGGATTTATTTATCAAATTGATAGATATAAGGGGCATGATATGAATTCATGTACATGATTGTACATGTCAATTTTCAAAGTTCAAAAAATTTCAAAGTTATAGAGTTTCAAATCAAATCTAGATTTGTCTCTATTAGTGAGATTTTTAAAGTGACAAGTGAGCCATCTTAGATTATAGTGAAAGGTCTATGGTTGAATTTTGGAAAACCTAGTGTGTGGTTATTTTTTTTATTTTTATTTCTTTCTATATTTTAGTTTCATTCAATGGTTAGGATTTTACTTTCCTTAAATAACTATTCACAAGTGAAAGCATATACATGACTAATTCAAAAGCTTCACTCATTGAGACATGATCAATCTCAATTTCACCATGAGGTGGTATGGTTATGGTTTTAATGAAACCCAAAAATTTACCACTCATCCTATTACCACTTTCAAACTTGTTGTTTATCCATGGATATGAAGTGAATAAGGTTGAAGGCACCATTTGTTCACTTCAAATTCTCCAACAAGGGAGCATACACTTATCCATTTTCAAGATATAGGGAAATTATATTGCATACTTTTAGTTGTATAATTTCTTTGCTCTATTTTTAATTTTCAAATTATAAGTTTCAAATTTTCAATTTTTAAATATGTACAATAACTAATTTTAGTGGCATTTGTGTATGTTTGTATTAATACATATTACATGATCAAGATTTATATTTAAATACAAAGTGTGTATACACACTTAGGTTCTACATATAAATTAATCTATTAATTTAAATTCATTACATAATTATAATAAGGTGGGGTAAAATGTAGACACTAAAATTTAATCATTAATTTCTTAACAGTTTAAACTTGACATCTTTACCTTACTTGACTTATTCACCATTATGTTAACTATCAATATCTATAAGATCCTTTCCTAAAATAATTAATGTATTTAAAGAAGATAAAAACATCAATCAAGGATCCATATTCTTCATAAATATTATAAAATTCAAGTTTCAATAACCCCTAACCTTTTGAAATAGGACTATACTAAGCGAACAAGACCATAGGCTAACCCTATCAGCTAATGTGCCCTTGTCCAAAGTGATCCAGTAGTCAATTTTCAAAGTTGGAACACTCATGTCATACATCCAAAAAATTTATAATTTTTTTAAAAAAATATATTTGAAATTGGCCAAATTATAAACATATCAAAGCTAGTCAATACACCACCTAAACGAGCCCTACAAAAATCATATCACATTTAACAAAAGGACAAGATTCTTTCCAATTCCAATTATGATGCATTATAATAGTCATAGGCCAAGTGTGAAATCATTTAATTTAAGTTAAATGGCACTAATTTTAAAACATTTAAATTAATCTATCCCATTAAATTCATCTATCTAATATCAAAATTCACACACTCACTCTAGGAGGGAGAACTACATTGACCTAAGGCCCTTTTGGGATATTTAGGCAACACTTAGATTACATAGGTTTTTATAACTATAAATAATATATTTAGCTACCCATATTCCCCGCTTTTATAATTTTATTTATGTTTGGTTTTTCATAAGAGATCTAAGGTTTTGGTGTTGTATGTCTTCAACACATCAAATCAACACCCATAGATCATAAAAAAACCCTCTTATATGGCAAGATGCACCCATATAGAAAAACAATTTATGTATTCAACCCACACACTACCAAGTTAAAGGAAAAGGTTGAGTTGTGTCCATGTCCTCATAATTTTCCTTTATCCCTTTAAATTATAAAATTGTAAATTTAGGTGCGATGTGATTCATAGATCATTCTTATCAATTCCCCACCAATGCTCAACCTGCATAGTCAATATACAATGTGTTTAAGGGAGGTTTCCATATAATTTGAAATTAGATTAAAATATTAAATTTATCAATATATATATATATATATATATATATATATATATTAATAAATTTAATATTTTAATCTAATTTCAAATTATTCAAATTTAATAGTTTACTTTTAGATATTTATATTTCATGAATTACATCAATTATTTATAGTTATTTATTTGATTCATTTCCATCCAAAATAAATTAAACAAAATATAATGCAATTAATATTTTTTAAGGAAGAAGGATTAAGGAGATCAAACAAAAATCTTTGGTTTTCATCAAGGAAAAAATTAAGGTAGATAAATTTTTCATATGATATCTATGGGTTTTGGTTTTTTAGGTATCTAATGCATTAAATAAACACCCATAGATCATTAAAAACCCCTTTTATATGTCAAGATCCACCCATATAAAAAAAAATTATGTAGTCAACCCAAACACTACTAAGTTAAAGGACAACATTAAGTTGTGTCCAAGTCCTCATAATTTTCCTTTGTCCCTTTACATTATAAAATTGTAAATTTAGATGTGATGTGATTCATAGATAATTATTATCATTTCCCCACCATGAACAACCTTCATAGTCAATATAAAATGTGTTTGAGGGAGGTTTGCATATCTATTGATAAATTTAATATTTTAATCTAATTTCAAATTTTTTAAATTTAAAAGTTTAATTTTAGATCTGTATATTTCATGTATTACATCAATAGTTTATATCTTTCTATTTGATTCACTTCAATCCAAAATATATTAAACAAAATGTAGTGTAATTTATATTTTTTAAGGAAGAAGGATTGATGAGATCAAATAAAAATATTTAGTTTTCATGAAGGAAAAAATTAAGGTAGATAAAGTGCTTATTAATTCATATGATGATCATAGGTTGAAGACCATAAATATAAAGAAGAATAAAATAGAGTGAATAATGAGGATATAAAAACCATGGAGGTTATTGAGAATTATAATTTGTGAGTCCATCATATGAATGAATATTATGATTGAAATGTGAGAATGAAATAAGAGTTGGACCACCTAACCTTAAAGCATGGAAATGATATAGAAGGAGTGTTTTTGGAAACTATTTATTCAATTGATATAATTGATTTACAAATAGGTCTAGTAATTAAGGAGATAGGAAAAAATATTAAAAGGGGTGGTTCAATCATTCATGATCATATGTATGAATAAACAAAAAAGAAGTGAAATGATATTTTATAGTCACCAGTTAGATTTGGGTGAGAAGACCCTCATAATAAAAATGGGTAGACATTGGAGAATTGAAATTTTTCATGCATGTGACCTAAATGTGAATAAATAAAATTGGTGTTGATGATAAGGAGTTGAAATAATGAAGTAAAGAATAAATAAAATAAAAATGAAAAGAGGGGTTGTCACAAGAAAATATAGCACTATATAAAAAAAATGATGAATAAAAGGAACATCAAGAGTTGATTAATATATTATCAAATAATTTTTTAAAGATATATATGGAGGAATCACCTTTAGATACCATAAGGTATCACGTTTTTATACTAATTTTTGACTATATTCTATTTACAAATGTAAAGATGAAGTGAAAGGAGGCATTCATCATTTCCTTATAAGGTGAAGAGGTGAAGCAATATGTGAAAAATTATGGAATCAAGAAATAAAGTAAAGAGGAGAAAATAATTCATACATCAACCAAATAATTTTAATAAAAAAAAGAAGAAAAAGAGTCTTTTGATACTCTCATAAATGAAGGATCTACAAGAGAAAAAATTATGGCACAAATAAAATTAGAGGAAGAGATGGTAAGCAAGAGGAAATAAGATCTAAAAATAGAGAATATTATTGGAGGGAAGAATATAATAATGTGTTTTATAGTGAGTGAACAAAGATAAATATACATTAGTATGAGGTGGTCATATGGTATTGGGTATAATCCCAAAATATAAAGTAAGATGTAATAATGAACATCTTATTGGATGTGGTCAGATGAAAGTGGATTTAATCCCATAAATAAATGGAATAAAAAGAAGATAAATATTAGGTGGATGTGGATGGGAGTTTTTCAAATATGAATTAAAATTCAAGGGAGATAATAAATTTATTTATTAATTACTAATATTCCAAAAAAGATGAGTCACAACTTCACAAATATCTAAAGTGGGTTGTCATGGTTCATATATATCTAAAAATAAGTTTTCAAGAATTCATGAGTGCTTTGACCCAACTTAGGGTTAGATTAGTGTAACCTAGGTTATTTTATACTCAACCAAAGTTAGAAATAAACCTAACCTCCCTAGTGTTAGAGTTAGTTTAGAGACCTATAAATACAAGTGCCCTCACTTTACCCAAAAAATATTTTGTTTCTAAGGTTATTCTATAAGAATGCCTTATATAAGCCATCAAAGTAATGTTATAATGTCAATTTGATATTAATATTCACACCAAGCCAAGAAAATCAAATCAAAGCCACATGTGGCCATTGGAGAAGTTCTACAAACATGGAAAAACATTGATGGAAGTCTCTAATACCATATACCAAGAAAGAACTTCTATTATGCCAATAAGTAGACATCAATTTAGATAAGGGAGGTAAAAATCTAATGTGCTTTTATCTCTATTTTTTGGTCTTGTCCATTATGTTATGTTCCCCTTAATTCTTAGGCAAGGGTGTTTAGTTTCATTGTATTCTTATGTATATATATTTACTTTATTCACTATCAAAGAACTAATCAACATTTGTGTGCTCTTCAAACTCCTAAGATACATAATATCATGTCCATTCAGGACTAAGCATCCCATATGGCCAAGATGAATGAATTGGAAAGTTTATAATTCATAAAAAGAGAATTTAAATGTTTAATTTTAGAGTTTTTTGCTTAAAAATTTTATTCTATTTATAATCAGTGACTTCATCCTAAAATAGTAACTTTGATGCTCTATTTTTTTTTTGTTATCTTTAATTTTACAAAAATAGTGAACTTAAAAATAGTGACTTCACCTTGTGTAATGATGACATCACCAAAAAAAAATGGTGACATTAACCTTGTTATTTAGTAAAATCAACATGTATATTTTTAACTAATTTCAATGACTTTTCCTATTTTTTAGCTACATTCAGTGACTTGGCCTAGAATAATTGGTGACTTTGCCATTGTGTAATAATAACTTTACTAATAACTAGTTTCCATCTCTCTATTTTATATGAAAATAGTGATTTCTCTAGAATTAGCATCTTCACTCTATTTCATAATTTGTGACTTCACTTTGTGTTTTTAAGAACCCAAGAGCTAAAAATGAAGTCATTTATTGATTTAATTTTTGGCCTAAATATAAGATAACTCAATAACATATTTGAAGGAACCTAAGTGGAGAAAAAGAGGCCTAAAAAATTCTAAGTCTCATACACTCTTTCATTTTATTTCTTAAAATTAACCTAGCCAAACTTGTCTTTTCACATTTGAATTTTACAAGAGAAAACAAGGCCAAGGAGCCATAAATTTATTCAAATTTGATTTGGTTCCTTTGAAATGAACATTAACTTTAGTTTAGATATATTAAGATATTTTATCTTTTTGTTTGTTCTTTGTTTATTATCTAGTTTCAAAGTTCTTATATTAAAGTCTTTCTTGTGTCAAACTAAAAACTTTGTGTGTACGCTCTTTCCCCATCCCTATTGGGAACTCTAGTGACTAAAGTGCTTTGTTTCTTACCTTGTTTGTTTATCCTATAATATAAATACCATCATGTATGCTCTCCCAAAGCTATAAATGATTTAGGTGACCTAAAAATGACCTCTAAAGTCTTTCCATTTTTTTTTCTTGCATTGGATTTTGGTAAGGAGTTCATCACCTCCTCACAAGTTTTTTAGGGGTGAGTTGACTTGCGGTTTCATCTTCTAAAATCATACCATCTCCACTATATGTTAGGGTATACAAATGCAACACATGATACTAGGATATCTAGTTATTGAGAAATTAGCCTCCAATCCTAACGAAAACTTGCATTAGTTCACATTAAACATCAAACCTCATTAAGTAGTACATGGTTGAAGTCATTGTGCAAAGGGATAGACATTTAAATAGTAAGTTAGAAAGTTTTATTCTAATTGATGTGATACACCCTTGTATTATCTTTTAGGTTAATACTTTTTTACCAACATAATGGTAACAAAATGGTTATTTAAACAACAATGTGATGAGATAAAATCGCTCATCAAGACAAGGGGAGGCTCCCTTTTATTGTTAACTAATACAACACTTAATTATTTACAATAATTTTATCATAGTGGGTATTGTCATATCATGAAATTCTATTTTTTTAGAATTGATGTTTAATCACAAACGTTATTCCATTCTTTGTGATATACTTTGAAAATCTAAGATCACTTGATGAACCAAATATAACCAATATTCAAATTTTTTAGCCAAAAGATTAACAAGAATAATACCAATAGAGTAGACTTAAAAGATAGAATAAAGTGTAGCCCAAATTATTCTCTTTATTTATAATAAATATTAAAATTATCAAAGAATAATAACTGATAGCTCAAAGTCTCCTCAATAATTCACTTTCAATGTGATCATAAACCTAGTAACTAAAAAGTAGCTCAAAGACTTTAAAATCAGCTTCATGACACCTTCTATCTTATATAAATTTCATACCAAAATTAATTCAAATCATAATAAAGTGTAATGGAAAAGACATAATAATATATACAACACACCACAAGTTTATCTCAACACAAATATTTAAATATCACTTGATTTTCATATATTGAATGGAATTCAAGATTTACAATATGAACACAAAGTTTTAAAATTATTTCTCAATTTAGTAGCATTTCCCCTCTATATCAATTTTTGATCATTTCTAAAAATAACATCCTCTTATTTATAGAGAGGACATATGAATAAAAATAGGAAAAACATAAATACACTTACTTATTCATTGACAAAGTCCTATTTGACTTAGGACTATGTAATTTTCCTACGTGTAATTTACATTGAAAAAAACTACATATGGAAAATTACAAAAGTATAATAAGTGTCCTTAGACACATGAATTTATTCCTTTTTATTCTTCTCTAAAATCTCGTCATATCTCTTCAAGATAGCTTGAACTTCATAATTATCTGGCCCAGTTGTATTCTTGGAGGTGGTAAGTACCCTTGTGATAAAATATTCTAAGTTAACTAGAAAATCCTTGGTCTTATCCATTATTATTTGTATATTATCCAAAATTAATTGAAATTAAATTAATTTATCAAATTATTCCAACATGAAAGTACATTAATTAGTATTTGTTTGGAGCAAAGATGTAAATTATTGAATAATAGTCTCCATAGGAAGATTTTCTTGAGAATCATTTTTAACTTGATAGGGGAGTTTTTCAATTTTCTCTACAAGATCTAACATCTTATTATCACACATATCTTTAGCTTCTTCAATATATCTGACTATATTCTTGAGAACTTGTCTTTTATCCTTCATAGCTTCCCTATATTCAATGAACATTTTCCTATTTAGAATGACCTTCTACTCAACCAAAAGCTCTAGTTTGAATTTACGAAGTTGAGTCCAAGTATCAATATCATTTTCAGTCAACTCCAAGTCTTGAGTGAGTGCTTTAATTGTTTTTTGAATTTCTATTTTCATTTCACTCAAGTTCTTCAAAAATTGAATGGTAGAATACAACATTTGAGTACCTTGTGTTGTTAATATCTCAATTTAGGCATTGACTACATGATCCTAAGATCTAATTTTTTCTACAAGTTGATTAGCTCTTTTATTATTTTCATTCAAAATAGGATCAATAGACTCATAAGGTTGGGTGATTTTTAGTAAAGTAGAAGTTAGCTATTCCAATTGTACTTTGAGTTGATCTTTGACCTTCTTGTGCTTATCATATCTCTCAATCAAGGAAGCCATTCTTGCTTGTAAATATTCCTTTACACATTCATGAGTTTGTTTCTAAGATATATTCATCCCACTACATATTTGGATTCTTTAATATCCTCAATGTTTCTATCTTCAAGAGGCACTACAACTTTAGCATACTTATGCCCAGATTCAAAAATTATCCTTAACATATTTTGGCCTTCTTTTCTATTTTGGGATTTATTGGCACAAGTTAACCAAAATAAAAATCTTCTATAGCCATTACTCACTTCTTATTCTTAGGTGTTTTTTATGCCATCTAAGGAGGAAGAGGAGATGGATCTCCTTGGATAGAGGATGTTAAAGGTTGGGAAACATGGGGATGAATAATGGATTATGAAGTAATCAAAATGGAAGGCAATGTGATGGAGGTATCTAGTAATGGAGTTGAAACCAATGGGATTTTAGTAATAATAAGTGGAGTTTGGGTTGGAGTATCCACCACTTTAGTTCCTATAGACATTTTAGACATGAGAATGGTAGGAACCTGAGTTGTCTTTGAGGAAGTTATATACATAAATTTATCCATATCTTTTTGGGTGAAATATAAATTAATCAAGAATCCCAATAAATTTAAAGGACTTTGTAGATTTGATAATGAATTAAAAACTTGGTCCAGTGTACCTTACAAAGGAACATGAAAAAATGTGGCACTAGGAGGTGAAGATGGAGGTGAAAGAACAACTTCAGAAAGAACATGATCATTTTGTATAGTGGTGATCCTGGGAGAAACTATGGAAATTATTACCTATTCAACTATGGCTTGATAATTTTAAGCCAAATGAACCTCTAATTGAGTAGTCTCTACTTGTATATGTTGTTGAAGAACTACTTGAGATAATTGTGATGTTGTTGATTGAGGTGGTACCTCACTTGTGACTGGGACTTCTTTTTTCTCCACTTGAGCAATTTCTTTGACACCTGAGTCTTTTCCTTTCTTCTTTAATTTAATAATAAAAAAAAAAATTGGATTCTATCTAGAAGTATAAGGCTCTTATTTATTTTTTGTTCTTAGGTCCTCTCATTTCTTAGCAGTTTCTTTATCATACTCCTCAGATTCAGTCTTAAAATTTTTTAAATTTAATTTCTTTAGATTCCAACCAAACATTAGTTATTACAAGAATAGGTTGGAATCTATATCTAATGGAAATGGATTCTTTAACTGACCATTGAATAGAAGGGAGAGGAGTTGAATCCACTTGATTTTTCTCATACAATGGATACAATGTATTGCCATCATCTATCAAATCCCCAAGAATATTTTCCAATGTAAAATTGATAATATAATCAATAGTAAGATGAATATAATAAAGTCTCCATATATCTTCATCAATTTTACATTTTACCCAAATATCTTCAATTCTATGTACATGAGTGATATTATGCTTGAGCCTCTTCATCATCATTGTGTAGTAAAAATTTTATCTAATTTTGAATCTTATAAGTGAAATCCACTAAATCTCAGTTTCTATAGTCTTAGCCTTTAGATTAGTGTAAATTATGTACCAACCAATACAAATAGGAAATTTTAAACCTCTCTTATAAGCATCTGGTTATTTTTTATACACATTCATCACTTGTCTGCACATCTCCATTAGTATTAGTTTATCACTTGGGTATCTGGGTAGCATGTAAGGTTATTCATTAAATCCTCCTTCCCTAATGTATGTAAAAGTTGGGAATTGAAATAAAATACATCCAACCCTATTAACATGCACCCATGCCTAGTTTGAAATTCTCTTCTTTTCATGTTTTTTGTCAAGAGTGAAAATGAATGTATAAAAGAAAGCATCATTAACTCTCCTTTAATTATTGACACTTTATTTTAGAGTTAGTTGTGAATAGTACTCATATACAGGAACATTTTTCCTTTAAATGATGGAATTTATACCCAATAAAGACTTCATACTACCTGCAACATACACAAGATATGAATTCATATAAAAATTTAGTGAAGAAGTTACCACAGAGAGTTGATGACAAATAACATCACTAATTTATTTAACCCAAAAGATCCTTTTCTTATTTCTTTTAATAACTAAAATGTATTGATACATCAATTCTTGAAAAAAATTTGAAATAGACAACCCTTTCACTCTCCTAAGGAGAGTAATCAAATCCCCTCTCTCTTTTAAAAAGTCGCTATGATACAAATACTCAGGCCACCTAGAAATGGTGGGTCGAGGATTCTTGAGCCATTTGGTATTGATATGTTTTTTACACTTCTCAATATCTCTATCATAGTATTCTTGAGCTGACTATATAGCTAAATCATAATATTCCTCAATCTCAAAAGGTGAAAAATCTTATCAAAATGTTCTTCATCAAGGAAAATAATCACCTAACCCTCTAAATCCTTGATTGATTTATTTTACTTATCAAATTGTGCTTCTATGGTCAAGATAAACTCAATATCATGTGATGATACTAGAAATGCAATAGCCAAATGAATTTCACTATTAAGTACTAATTGTAGAGGTGTAATGGGTTCTCTTCCCAATCTTTGTAAAAACTTAACCATGTCCACATTACCAATTTTTATATCTCCAATTTGATCTAAATTTGAATCAAATATAGATAATGGGAGGACACATTGATACTTATACTACATTATCTTGTTGTTTAAATATATGTTCATCATTGATTAGATAGTTGTAGGTAGAAAATTTTGGTTATCCAAAGTTAGCATTTTTTGTCATTTACAAGAAACATGTAGTTCAGAGAAAATTATTTGAACTACATGATGAGTAGAGAACTTGGTGTAATTCAGAGAATTTTCTTTGAACTACATGGGAAAAGGCTAGGTGTAGTTTAGATAAAATTATCTAAACTACACGAGAAAGATTGGGTTACGTGCACTTCAAAGAATTTTCTATGAAGTGTACCTAGTTACATATAATTTAGAGAAAAATCTTTTAATTTCACTAAGGAATTAGAAATATGCACTTCAAATAATTTTATTTGAAGTGCATCTAGTGACATACACTTCAGAGAAAATTCTTTGAAGTACATGAGAAAAAGTGCAATGTGCACTTCAGAGAAACTTTTCTAAAATGCATCTTCAGGTAAATAGAGATATGAAACTCAAAACATATTCTTTGAAGAGCACAGAGTTGAGGTGATTAGATTTTATGGTGCATGTCGAAGAAAAATCTTTGACTTGCCCCCTAAGGTTTAGTTTGTCTTGTAAAAATAAGATAGGTCTAGAACAATAACCATAAAGACACAAAAAAGGGATAATGAAAACTAAAACTAAAACAAGAATCATAAAATAAATAACTAACCAAAAATATGATGAGGAAGAATCCATAGATGATTTGTATCGATTGACAAAAAATGATGAATAAAATAAGTGGATTCAAAAATGGTGAGGAAGGATGCAGGTGTGCTCAAAAATAATGAGGAGAGAGAAAATACAATGGTAAAAATAAAAATTATAGGGGTTAAATATATATAGGAATGATAATTAATACATATTAATTACCAGAGTAATGGTGGGCCTACATGCAAGAGCATAGAATTTTTTTGAATTTACACGTGCAAAGTCTGAGAAAATAACACTCCTACACATGTAAACTCAAAAAAAAAATTTGCCACTACAAATGCAAAATTAGAAAAAATCTCTGACTTTGCACAAAATACATGCAAGGTCAATAAAATTCTCTGACATAACACAAAAAGAAAAAAAATGTAGTTCGGAGAAAATTCTTTGAACTACACGAGATGCAAAATTCCCTCAAAAGGTCAACTTTCTTGGGAAAAACAAATGCAAAGAGGTAGAGATTTACCTCATTTTACATTCTTAGAGATAATGGGCTATGAAATAGACAAGTTTCATAAGGGTTATTTCATGAATTGATCTTGCTAAATTCAGGATAATAGATGGCTCTGATTAGGTAATTTCTTTCAAACATTATTTTAAATACATGAAGGAAAAATAATCCCAAAAATCTAAGTGATTTTCTCCATTGGGCCACATAGCCAAGTGACAGATAAGATGAAAAATAAAACAAAAAATAATATACAAATATATACAAAATTTAAAAACTTATCTAGAACTTCACTAAGTAAAAATTTTTAGATGTTGCCTACTATATGGCAGCGGTAATGGTGTTTCATCTAGGTATGCTAAGAATAAATTGTGTTCTCCACTGATTTGATGAATGAGAAAATGACCCCTCCATAGAGAGTCAACTTTTCCATGCATTTATTTTGGATCTCTTCTTTTGTCCCATAAAAGGACTAGATCCCCAACTCAAAATTCTCATGATTTAGCTTTCTTGTCAAAAATTTCCTTGATGTGACTTTGATGTTCTAAAATATGGTACACTACCTTTGTACATTATTCCTCTAGCTTGATAAATTACAATAATACATTTATCTAAAGAGATTTCAAATGTTTCATCTTTATTTCCTTAGCTAATTTGAGAGTGGGTAATTCTAATGTCATTGGTATTTCTATATTTAATCCATATAAAAGTTGAAAAGGAGACATACCAATCACTAATTTAAGAGTGATATGATCAACCCATAATGCATCATATAATTATTAATGCCACATCCTCTAACTATCTTCTACCAACATCCTGATGATAGTTACCAAATTCTTATTACTTGACTCAGCTTGACCATTTCCTTGAGGGAAGTAATAAAAAATATGAGATAAAATGATCATATATTCAAACCAAAACTGAGTCATTTCATTAGATGTGAAACATGCATCATTATTAGTTATAATTTTGCCTAACACACCAAATCTTATGATGATATTCTCTTTGAAGAAGTTGTGGACAACCTCTGAAGTTGCATGTTTGGTTGGAATTTTCTCCACCCATATGGTAAAGTAATTTATAGTTGTGAGAACATAACTATGACCTTCTCTTGAAAATAAGTTCACTACACCAACGAAATCAATACCTTATTATTTAAAAGGTTGTTTAATGACTACTAGCGTTGGAGGTAATGATACTAACTTGGGTTTCCCCACAAACTGTTGGCACTTCTCATATTTATGCACCCAATAGTATACATCTTAAAATTGTGTTGGCCAATAATATCTAGATAGAAAGATATTTTGAGCTATGATCAATGCTAAAAAATGTCCTCCACATGCGTAATCATATAAAGATTCCAACAACTTGTCTTATTGTGCCTTATCTACACATCTTAGAAATATTCCATTAATGTTCCATGTATACAAACCATTGTCCCAAAGGATAAAAATTTTAGCCTTGAGCATGATTATCCTCTTTTATTTATGAGTCAAATGTTCTGGACATTCTCCATATTTGATAAAATGATCAATTTTAGAATAACATTCACTCATTGTGCTCACAAGCAAGACAATGGGAATATCTTCTATGTCTTCTTCATTGTTAGGTGCTTCTTCTAAATTGGTCTCTACCATGAGCCAACACAAACCTTTTCCATGTACAAGTTTTGTAAAATTGATCTATATATCATATTCTTGTATTTTATCAACTCAATTACCTCTTTTACCTCTAAATTCTTTTTGAGTCAAAATAGACTTAAGAGTACAATTTGGTAGTAATTCAATGGTGTGAGAATTGAGGATGTACTAATTTAAATGCTTGAATACTTTCACCACGACATATGCATGCTTTTCCATGGATGAATATTTTATCTCATGAGCCTTTAAAGTGTAGCTCATGAAGGTTATAGGAGATTTAATCCCTTCTTCATTTAGTTGTACCAAGATTGTGGATAAGCTATGCTTAGAAGCATAACTATACATAATTAAGTTCTTGGTATAATTAGGGAAAACTAGGACAGGATAAAGTTCAATGGCTTCCTTAATTTCATGAAAATAATTTCTTCCATCCATGTTCCAGTAGAAATTTTATTTTATTTTCTTCATATAGACAATGTGGCATGTCTTCTCAGCAAAATCAGGAACAAATCACTCCAAGAAATTCACCTTCCCAAAGAAGGAATGCACTCCTTTATTACTTAATGGTAGAGTAAGATTTTGAATTGACTTGACCCATTCAAAATCAATCTTGATCCCTTCTTTGGATAGACTATGTCTAAAGAGATTACCTTTTGTAACCCCCAAAAAGGATTTCTTTGGATTAAGGTATATCTCATGCTCACAGCATCTCTCAATCACTTGTTTCAAATTGTTACAATGATATTGATGCTTTTTTGAGAAAATGATTAAGTCATCTAGATAAACCACAATAAACTTACTAATTATATCTTTAAAATCCAAGTCTATAGCCCTCTAGAAGGTATCACCAGCATTGATTAATCTAAAAGGTATTCTATGATATGCAAAAGTACCCCATGGAGTAGTGAATGTTTTCTTATGTGGATCTTCATCATGAACCTCCAGTTGATTATATCCTAAGAAACCATCTATCATAGACAACATCTCTAAAACAATGACAATTTGGAATACTTGGTCCATTATTAGAAGTTGCTGATTATCCTTAAGTGATAATTGATTCAAATTTTAGAAGTAAACACAAATACAAATCTCTCCATTCTTTTTCCTCACATTAACAATGCTTTATATCCATTTAAAGTGATGTATAGCCAAGATGATGTGAGCATTCAACATGTTTTAAATTTTAGTGAAGATGGTATCTAATATTTAAAGATTATACTACCACTATTTTTTATTGTGAGGCTATGATCCTGGCTTGAGAGGAATATCATGTTGCACTCCCTTAGGTCAAAAACATTTCAAATCAGCATATGAATATGCTAATACATCAATATACTGATGTAGAAGAGTCACCAACTTTTCTCTTTCCTCTGATGAGAAACATTTGCCAATATTTATCATTTTGGAGTCACTCTCTATTCCTATATTAACTTGCTCAATTTCTATAGATGAATCATATTCTAATTATTGATGTTTGATTAATTGATCATGCTTATCAAAAATTCTTTCCAAATATACCAACCCTTTGGGAATCTTATTCCCTTTTACCTATAAGATTCCTCTACTAGTTTCTTCATTAACATTAGAAATTGATTCTTGAAGAGTGGAATCACTTCCTTCAAAATAAAACTCACTAAAAATTTCTACCTTATCCAAGACTGAGATGATTTTATCATAATTATTAAAAACCTGACAATGATTAACATTATCGGGAACACAAGGTCAAAACCACCAACTCAATGGTATACTTGTTTCCTTGGAAATTTTTGTGAGGAATCAAGAGAGTGGCTAAAATAACCAATGAATCAACTCTATCATTGTATTCTCTTAGACCCATTGATATATTGAACTCATCAAAGCATTCCATTCAATCCCAAACTTGATTATGATAATGCCTTAGTATTTCATTCTTCGTTTGATATAGACTCCTAACTTGGCAAATGCTTAACTCAGCATCACCTTATGCATGAATATTTTTGATTCCTTTCTTTCATGAAACATCCATTCCTAACAACAAGGCCTCATACTCAATAGTATTATTAGTATTATCAAATTTCAACTTATAAGATAAAGGGAAGACTTTTCCTTTTGGGCATATGAGAACTATCCTAGCTCGAGATCTAGTTGAGGAGAAACTTCCATCAAATTCTAAATTCCAAACATCATTTGAACTCTCAACCTTAATAGTGTCAAAATACAAAATATTTTCATCTAAAGAGGTAAAATCTTCAATTTTCTAATTTTTTTCTAAAATATCATTTGAAAATATTAGATCTTCATTTGTGTCAAAAAATATGTACCACTTCTAAAATTTTTAGAAAGAATCTGGGATTTTAGGTCTTCAATATTTGTTATAGTATACTTCACTTTCTTCTCTAGGTGAAGTTTTACATAACACCCTTAATATGTGTCCTAGCCTCAAACCAATCCATATTGATTTCTCTTCTAACATATTTGCAAAAGTTACATCCCAATAGAACTCGATATGAGGCTAAAACATCAGGCACTAGAACTGTTAATTTTATATTTTTCTCTAGAAATATAGCAAATACAAATTGTGCATCCTTAATTTGGCCTATGAGAGGTACTTTTCTGGTTTGTATTGAGAATCAATGGCCAAAATTCTTTTTAAAGGTTAACCCCAAGGTAGTAGCTACCTTGGTAGGTATCACATTATTAGAAGCACCTGAATCAATAACATAATTACTAAGCTTATAACCATTAATAAACAAGTAAATATATAAAGGTTCTATTTTTCAAAAATTAGATGTAATAGTTACAATGAAGTTATTTTTCCTTGGTTTTGGCTTAGGTTCAATTGGTACACTCTTAGCTGAAGTTTAATTAGAATTGATCCCTTTGCTTTTTACAAATTTTGCCAATCTTTCAAATTGATCAGGATTTCATTAGATGTAATTTGCCTTTAACATTTGGATATTAGTCTTCTTGGCATGATCAATGATATCAAAATCTATATTTGGGGCAAATGAAGAAGAAAAATCCTTTTCATTTTTTGGGTTTAGGTTTTGGGCACTAGGTCTAGACATTGAAGGAGAAGAAGTAGAATTATGAGGAGTACTTATTTGTTTATCTACCACCATATTCTTTGGTTGAATTGGAAAAGGAGTTCATCTTTTTGAAATTGTAACCTAATTTCATGGTTCATCTTTGGATTTTTTTATCAACCTTTTATTGTTGATTTAGATGATTTTGAGAGTGGGTAAAGATGGAATAAGACTTGTTATGTGTGTCTTCTTCTAGTTCATCTTATTCTTCAAAGTTCAAAAAATTGATATCAAAGTCACCAACTTCTCCCTATCCATCTCCTATAAAGAGATTAGCATCATCTTCAAGAACATATTCTACCTCTAGAACATCATCATTCTCATGTTCTAACCAATTAACTATTTCATTATCTGGCGGTGCCTCCAGTGCAAGCCTTATTTATGGTGGAGGAAGCTTATTTTGATTTTGATTTCTAATAGCATTATTATAATAGTTCAAAGCATTTGGATATGTTCTTCTTGGAACATCCTTGTATGAAGGAAAAGGCATGTCTTGAGATATTTCCTTCTTAAGCATAAGCAACTCATTTGCTAGCTTTTAAACCATGGGATCCGTAGTGTTAGGAGAAGGTGAATTTGTAGAAGGCTACCCTCTAGGCTTAATAGAATTATTTATCACCTTCCCTACTATAATAAAATCATCTTCTATTTCAATGGCCAAACTTTGAGTGACATCAAAATCAGCTAGGGATTCTCTTCACAAAAGAAAACTCACTTCAAGAAATTGAGAATTGATGAAGAAACACTTCAAATTCTTAGGTGTAGGTCAATCAACTACTAGATCCTATTCCTCAAATTGTTAAACTTTTCCACAAACTCTCGCATTGGCTCATGTGCTTCTTTCTTCATTTTTTTAAGCTAAGCCAACAAAGCATGAGAATCTTCTGTAGGCTTGAACCTTGCCTAAAACTTAGTCTTGATCATAACTCAATTAGTGATAGTACTAGTTTCAAGATGCTAGAACCAATCAATAATAATGCCTTGGAGTGTTTCTACAAATAACCTTACAAAAACATATTCAAGTTCTACTATAATAACTCCACATGTAATGTAAAATATAGTAATATGTTCATCTAGATGTTGCTTTCCATCACCATAAAACTTAGGATTTTTTTTTTCATGAGCCATGAGGTAGTTGATGAGATGGTGGTGCCAAATTTAATGGACTAAAAATATTCCCCTGTGGACCTTGGGCTACCATTATTTGTGGATTGTATGGATTTATGATGAACCTTTACAAAGGAAAAACAGTCAAAACTCTATGAACATTGGAATATTCTCTTAGAATAGGAGATCTTGTATTTTTAGGTGGAAAACTTCATGTATGCTAAAGAGGTGACCTTGCATGTGCCAATAAAAGATCAAAGTTGTGTTCTTGCAACAACTCAATGTTGGATCAATGAGTCCCACTACCCTTATACCAAGAGTGTAAATTTATTTAGCTAGAATGTGAAATTAATAAAAAATAAAAGAGATTAACTACGACAAAATAGTACCAAACAATAAGGTGCAAGTCTATTTGAATTGAATGAGTGTAGAGCTTAGTTGCTTGTTCGATCCCCCAGTGAAGTTTCCAAAACCTATTGGGTGAATATTTTTTTACTGACACAATGGTATAAAAAAAATTATTTCAACCATAGTGTGATAAGATAAATTCTCTTCTCAAGACAAGGAGAGGCTCCCTTTTATTGTTAACTAACACAACACTTAATTATTTACACTTATTTACAATAATTTTATCATAGTGGGTATTGTCATATCATCTAATTATCTTTCTCCAAAATTGATGTTCAATCACAAACTTCATTCCATTCTTTGTGATATAATTTGAAAATCTAAGATCACTTGATGAGCCAAATATAACCAGTATTCACATTTTTTAGCCAAAAGATTAACAAGAATAATTCTAATAGAGTAGACTTTAAAGATATAATAAATTTCATCCCAAAGTCTTCACATTATTTATAAGAAAGATTAAAATTATCAAAGAAGAATAATTGGTAGCTCAAATTCTCCTTAGTAATTCACTTTCAATGTGATCATAGACTCAGTAACTAAAAAGTAGCTCAAAGACTCCAAAATCAGCTTCCTAAAACCTTCTGTCTTATAGAAATTTCATACTATAATCAATTAACTCATAATAAAGTGTAATGGAAAATATTTAAGAACATATATAACACATGACAAGTTTATTTCAACACAAATATTGAAAGATCACTTGATTTTCTTATATTGAATGGAATTCAAGATTTACAATATAAACACAAAGTTTCAAAGTTGTTTCTCAATTAATCAACATTTCCCCTCTATATAAATTGGTGAAACTTTATACAAAGATAACCCACCTATTTATAGAGAGTATTTATGAAAAAAAAAGGAAAAACATAAATATATCAACTTAATCATTGGAAAAGTCCTATTTGACATAGGACTTTGTACTTTTTCCATGTGTAATTTACATTGAACAAAACTAAATATGGAAAATTGCAAAAGTAAACTAAGTGTCCTTAGACATAGAAATTTATTCCTTTTTATTCATATCTAAAAATTCCTCATATCTCCTAAAGATAGCTTGGACTTACATAGAAATTTATTCCTTTTTATCATCTCTAAAAATTCCTCATATCTCCTCAAGATAGCTTGGACTTCATCGTTATCTAGGCCAGATGTACGCTTGGAGATGGCAAGTACCCTTATGATAGAATATTCTATGTTAACTACAAATTTTTTATTCTTATCCATGATTCTTTGTATTTTATCCAAAATGACTTGGAATTCAATTAATTTTTTGATGGAGTCGAGTGTGAAAGTACCTATTTTATTCTTTTTTTGGAGTAAACATGTAAATTTTTTAATAACAATCTCCATAGGAAAAATTTATTAAGAACCATTTTTAACTTGATATGGGAATTTTCCAATTTTCTCTGCAAGATCTATCATCTTATGATCATGCATATCTTCAACTTATTTAATATCTTTAACTAGATTCTCAAGAACTTCTCTTTTAGTCTTCACAACTTCCTTGTATTCAATAAACTTTTTTCCTATTTGAAATCACGTTCTACTCAACCAAAAGCTCCAGTTTGAATTTACAAAGCTGAGTCCATGTATAAATATCCCTTTCAATCAACTCCAATTATTGAGTGAGTGATTTAATTGTTTTCTAAATTTTTATTTTCATTTCACTCAAGTTCTTCAAAAATAAAATTGTAGAATGCAACATTTGAGTACCTTGTGTTGTTAATCTCTCAATCTAGGCATTGACTACATGACCTTGAGATCTAATTTATTTCTGCAAGTTGAATAGCTCTTTTAGTATTTTCTTACACAATAGGATTAATAGACTTATAAGGTTGCGTGCTTTTTAGTAAAGGAAAAGTTAGTTGTTCCAATTGTGCTTTAAGCTAATCTTTAACCTTCATGTCCTTATCATATCTCTCCATCAAAGAAGCCATTACTAATTTTAAATCTTCCTTTGCACCTTCATGAGTTTTTTTCCTAAGATCTATTCATGCCACTACATATTTAGATGTTTGAATATCCTCAATATTTCTATCTTTTGGAGGCATTGTAACTTCAACATATGAATATCCAAATTCAAAAATTAACCTTGATGTAATTTTGGCCTTCTTTACTATTTTAGGCTTTATTGGCACAAGCTAACTTAAATAAAAATCTTCTAGAGCCACTGCTCACTTCTTCTTATGTGTTTGTGATGCCATCTAAGGAGGAATAGGAGATGGATCTCCTTAGATAGAGGATGTTAAAGCTTGGGAAACCTAGGGAGGGACAATGGATTGTGAAGTATGTGAAATGGAAGGAAATTTGGTAGAGGTATTTGGTAATGGGGTTGAAACTAATGGGATTTTATTAATAATAGATAGAGTTTAGGTTAGTCTAACCACCACTTTATTTCCTATAGACATTTTAGACACTACAGTGGTAGGAACCTGAGTTGTTGTCTTTGAGGAAGGTATAGACATAAATTTGTCCATATATTTTTGGGTGAAATATAAATTATCTAGGGATCCCAAAGACTTTAAAAGATTTGATAAATTTGATAATAAATCAAAAACTTGGTCCAGTGTACCTTATGAAGAAACTTAAAAAAATGTGGCACTAGGAGGTGAAGATGGAGGTGAAAGAACAACTTGAGAAGGAACAAGATCAATTTATATAGTGGTACTCATGGGAGGAACTATAGAAAATGTTACCTATGAAATTATGGCCTAAGATATTTCATCCAAAGGAACCTCTGATTGAGTAGTCTTTACTTATATAGGTTGTTCAAGCACTGGTTGCGACACTTGTGACATTATTGACTGAGGTGGTATCTCACTTATGAGTGGGATTCCTTTTTCTCCACTTGAGCACTTTACTTGACACTTGATTCTTTTCCTTTCTTCTTTCCTTTAATAACAAACATAAATTTTAGATTTTTTTTGGAAGTAGAAGGCTCTTCTTTATTTTTGGTTCTCAACTACTCCCATTTCTTAGCAATTTCTTTATCATACTCCTCCTTAGAACTAGTCTTAAAACGTTTCAACTTAATTCTTTTATATTCTAACCAAGCGTTAGTTCTTACAAGAATAGGTTAAAATCTATCTCTAATGGAAATAGATTCTTTAACTGACCATTGGATAGAAGGGAGAGAAGATGAAGCCACTTGATTTTCCTCATATGATGGATACAATACATTGACATCATCTATCAAATCCCCAAGAATGTTTTCCAACTCAAAATTGATAATCTAATTAGTAGTAATATGACTATAATCAATTTTCCATATATCTTCATTATTTCTACATTATACCCAAATATCTTCAATTCTATATACATGAGTGATATTATGCTTGAGCCTCTCCTTCATCATTCTGTAATCAAAATTTTCTCTACTTTTGAATTTTTTAAGTGTAATCCACTACATCTTAGTTTCCATAGTATTAGCCTTTGGAGTATTGTAAATTGTGTACCAACCAACACTAATTGGAAATTTGAAACCTCTCTTATGAGCATCTAATTATTTGTTATACTTGTTCATCACTTTTCTTCACATCTCCATTAGTATTAGTTTATCACTTGGGTATTTGGGTATCATGTAAGGTTTTTCATTAAATCCTCCTACCCTAATGCATGTAAAATTTGGGA
Organism: Torreya grandis; assembly: GCA_037957365.1. Classification (NCBI taxonomy): domain Eukaryota; kingdom Viridiplantae; phylum Streptophyta; class Pinopsida; order Cupressales; family Taxaceae; genus Torreya; species Torreya grandis. The sequence goes on along the minus strand of JARHVA010005087.1, from coordinate 475,374 downwards.
ATTACAAGAAAATACTTTCAACCCTATTAATCTGTGCCCATGCCTATTTTGAAACTCTCTTCTTTTCAAGTTCTTTGTCAAGAGTGCAAATGAATGTATAATATAAAACATCATTAAATCTCCTTTAATGATTAAAACTTTATTTTATATTTATTTATGGATAATACTCATATATAGGAACATTTTCCTTTCACCGATACAATTTAGATGCAAGAAAGACTACATACTAGATACAACATACACAAGATATGAATTCATATAAAACATGAGTGAAGAAGCTACCTCAAAGAGTTGATGAAAAATAACATCACTAATTTGTTTACCCCAGAAGATTCTTTTCTTGTTTCTTTTAATAACTAAAATGTATTCATACATCAATTCTTGAAAATCATTTGAAATAGACAACCCTTTCACTCTATTAAAGAGAGTAATCAAATCCCTTATCTCCTCAAGAAAGTCACTATGATACAAATACTTGAGTCATCTAGTAAGGTGGGTCAAGGAGTCTTGATTCATTTGGTATTGATATGTTGTTTACACTTCTCAAGATCTCTATCATAGAATTCTTGAGCTGACTCCATAGTTAAATCAGAATATTCCTCAATCTCAAAAAGGTGAAGAGTTTTATCAAAATATTCCTCATCAAGGCAAATAATCACCTTACCCTCTAAATCCTTGACTGATTTGCTTTCCTTATCAAAGTGTTCTACCATGGTCAAGATAAACTCAATATCATGTGGTGATACTAGAAATGCAACAGCCAAATGAATTTCACTATTAAGTACTAGTTGCATATGAGGTGCAATTTGTTCTCTTCCAAATCTTTGTAAAAACATTACCATGTCCACATTAAAATTTTATATATCTCTAATTTGATGTACATTTGAATCAATTATAGACAATGGGAAGACACCCTAATACTTGTACTTCATTGTCTTCTTGTTTGGAGAGATGTCCATCATTGATCAAATAGTTGTAAGTAGAAAAATTTGGTTATCCAACACTAGCATTTTTTGTCATTTTTGAGAAACATGTAGTTTAGAGAAAATTATTTAAATTTCATGATTAATAGAGGACTTGGTGTAATTCAAAGAATTTTCTCTTAGCTACATGGGAAAAGGTTGGGTGTAGTTTTGATAAAATTCTCTAAACTACATGAGAAAGATTGGGTTACATGCACTTCAAAGAATTTTCTCTGAAGTGCACCTAGTTACATGCACTTCAGAGAAAAATCTCTAAAGTACACTAAGGAGTTATCAATATTCACTTCAAATAATTTTATCTTAAGTGCATCGAGTGACGTGCACTTTACAAAAAATTCTCTGAAGTACATGAAAAAAAGTGCAATGTGCACTTCAGAGATTTGTTTTGAAATGCATCTTTAGGTAAATAGAGATATGCAACTCAAAAAATATTCTTCAAGGAGCACAGAGTTGAGGTGATTGTATTTCAGGGTCCATGTCAAATAAAAATCTTTGACTTGCCCCCTAAGGTCTAGTTTATCTTGTATAAATAAGATAGGTCCAAAAGAACAACCATAACGAAACAAAAAGGGATGATGAAAACTAAAACTAAAACAAGAATCCCAAAATGTAAAAATAAATAAGTAACCAAAAAGATGATGAGGAAGAAACCACAGATGAGTTGTATCGATTGATAAAAAATGATGAATAAAATAAGTGGATTCAAAAATGGTGAGAAAGGATGCACATGTGCTCAAAAATAATGAGGAGAGAGAAAAGATAATGGTAAAAATAAAAATTATAGGGGTTAAATATATATAGGAAGGGTAATTAATACATATTAATTACCAAAGTAATGGTGGGCCCACGTGTAGGAGTAGATAAAAAAATTGAATTTGCATGTGCAAAGTCATTGAAAAATAACACTCTACATGTGCAAAGTCAAAAAAATTATCTATCACTACATATGCAAAATCAAAAAAAATATTTGACTTTGCACAAAATACATGCAATGTCAAAAAAATTCTTTGACATAATATAAAAAGAAACAAAGTGTAGTTCGGATAAAATTCTCTGAACCACATGGGATGCAAAATTCCCTTAAAAGATCAACTTTCTTAGAAAAAACAAATGCAAAGAGGTAAATATTTACCTCATTTTATGTTCTTAGAGATAATGGACTATGAAATAGACAAGTTTTATAGGCATTATTTCATGAATTGAGCTTGCTAAATTCAAGGATAAAAACTGGCTCTGATTGGGGAATTTCCTTCAAAAATTATTTAAAATACATGAAGGAAAAAGAATCCCAAAACTCTAAGTTCTTTTCTCCATTGGGACATAGATTCAAGTGATAGACAAGATGAAAAATAAAACAAAAAAGAATATACAAATATATACAAAATATAAAAACATCTCTGTAACTTCACTAAGTATAAAGTTTTAGATGTTGCCTACTATAGGGTAGTATTAATGGTGTTCTATCTAGGTATGCTAAGAATAAACTATGTTCTCGACCGATTTGATGAATGAGAAAAGGACCCCTCCAAAGAGAATCAAATTTTCTATGCATTTTTTTTTGCTCTCTTCCTTTGTCCCATAAAATGACTAGATCCCCAACTTAGAATTCTCATGATTTAGATTTCTTTCCAAAAAGTTCCTTGATGTGATTTTGATGTTCTACAATATGGTCTAATACCTTTGTATGTTGCTCCTCTATCTTAGCAAGGTACATAATACACTTATCTAGAGAGATTTCAAATGTTTCATCTTCAATTGCCTTAGCTAATTTGAGAGTGGGTAATTTTAGAGTCATTGGTATTTTTGCACTTAATCCATATAAAATTTGAAAAGGAAACATATCAATCACTCATTTAAGAGTGATATGATCAACCCATAATACATCATATAATGCTTTATGCCATATCATCTAAATATTTTCTACCAGGTTCCTAATGAAAGTTACCAAATTCTTATTACTCGACTCAACTTGACCATTTCCTTGAGGGAAGTAATCAAAAGTATGAGATAAAATGATCTTATTTTTTAAATAAAACTAAGTCATCTCATGGGATGTGAAATAGGTATAATTATTAGTTACAATTTTTCCTAACAAACCAAATCTTGTGATGATATTCTCTTTGAGGAAGTTATAGACAACCTCTAAAGTTGCATGTTTGGTTGGAATTTCCTCCACCCATTTGGTAAAGTAATTTTTAGCATGAGAACATAACTATGACCTACACTTGAAAATAGGTTCATTGCACTAACTAAATCAATACCATATTTCTAGAAAGATTCTTCAATGATGACTAGCTTAAGAAGCAAGGTTGCTAACTTGGGTTTCCACATAAATTATTGGTACTTCTCATATTTACACACCCAAGCATATGCATCCTAAAATCATGTTGGCCAATAATATCTATCCAGCAATATCTTGTGAGTTGTGACCAGGGCTAAAAAATGTCTTCCACATGCTAAATCATGGAAAGATTCCAAAAAATTGTCTTATTGTGTCTTATTTACACATCTTAGAAATATTCCATCAATTTTCCATTTATACAAACCATTATCCCAAAGGATAAAGTTTTTATCCTTGAGCATGATTATTCTCTTCTCTTTGTGAGTCAAATGTCATGGACATTTTCCACATGTGAGAAAATGAGCAATGTTATAATACCATTCATTAATTATGCTCAAAAGAAAGACTATGGGAAGATCTTCTATGTCTTCTTCATTGTTAGTTGCTTCTTCTAAATTAGTCTCTACCATGAGCTGACACAAACATTTTCCATGTACAAGTTTTGTCGGATTGATTTTCATATCATATTATTGGATTTTAGCAATTCAATTTCCTCTTTTACCTCCAAATTCTTATTGAGTCAAAATAGACTTAAGAGTATAATATGGTACTAATGCAATGGTGTGAGAATTGAGGATGTAGTACTTGATATGCTTGACTTATTTCACCACCACATATGCATGTTTTTCCATGGATGAATATTTGAGATCATGGTCCTTCAAAGGGTAGATCATGAAGGCTATAAGAGATTTAATCCCTTCTTCATTTGGTTTTACCAAAATTATGGATAAGGTATGCTCAAAAGAATAACTATACATAATGAAGTTCTTGGTATAATTAGGGTAAACTAAGATAGGAGCAAGTGCAATGGGTTCCTTAATTTCATGAATATCATTTCTTCCATCTGTTTTCCAATATAAAGTTGATTTTTTTTCATCATATAGACAATGTGGCATGTCTTCTCAACAAAATTAGGAACAAATCTCTCCAATATATTCACCTTCCCAAATAAGGAATGCACTCCTTTCTTACTTGATGGTAGAGTAAGATTTTGAAGTGACTTGACCCATTCAAGATCAATCTTGATCCCTTCTTTGGATATAGTTTGTCTAAAGAGCTTACCTTTTGTAACCCTAAAAATGGATTTCATTAGTTTAAGGGATATCTCATGCTCATGGCATCTCTTAAACACTTGTTTTAAATGGTTGCAATGATCTTGATGCTTTTTTGAGAAAATGATTAATTCATCTAGATAAACCATAATAAACTTATTGATTATATCTTGAAAAGCCAAGTCCATAGCCTTATGGAAGGTAGCACCAATATTGATTAATACAAAAGGTATTCTATGATATGTAAGAGTACCCCATAGAGTATTGAAGGTTTTCTTATGTTGAGCTTCATCATTCACCTCCACTTAATTATATCCTAAGAAACCATCTAACATAGACAACATCTCTGAACTAATGATAGTTTGGAATACTTGGTCCATTACTAGTAGTGGGTAATTATCCTTAGGTGATAATTGATTTAAATTTTAGAAGTAAACACAAATTCAAATCTCTCCATTGTTTTTACTCACATGAATAATGCGTTCTATTGATGTGGAGTGATGTATAGGAAATATAATGTGAGCATTCAACATCTTTTGAATTTCAGTGAGGATGGTACCTAATATTTTGGGATTATACTTCTGCTATTTTTGCTTGTGAGGCTATGATCCTAGCTTGAGAGGAATATCATGTTACACTTCCTTAGGTCAAAAAAATTTTAGATCAGCATATGAATATGCTAATACATTAATATAATGATGTGGAAGAGTCACCAACTTTTCTATTTCCTCTAATGAGCAACATTTCCCAATATTTATCATTTTGGAGTCACTCTCTATTCCTATATTAACTTGCTCAATTTTTATAGATTAATCAGATTCTAATTATTGACATTTGATGAATTTATCATGCTTATCAAAAAGTCTTCCTGAAGATACCGACCCTTTGGGAATCTTATTCCCTTTTAGCTACAAGATTTCTTTGCTAGTTTCTTCATTAAATTTAGAAATTGATTCTTGAGGATTGAAATCACTTCCTTCAAAATAAAAATCACTAAAATTTTATACCTTCTCCAAGAATGAGATGATTTTCTCATCATTATTAAAAACCTGATAATGATTAGCATTATCAGGAACACTAGGTCAAAAAACCAACTCAATGGTATACTTGTTTCCTTGATTTTTTTTGTGAGGAATCAGGATAGTGTCTAAAATAGCCAATGAATCAACTCTATCATTGTATTCTCTTAGACCCATTGATATATTAAACTCATCAAAACTTTCCATGCAATCCCAAACTTTATTTTGATAATGCCTTAGTCTTTAATTCTTCATTTGATATAGATTTCTAACTTGGAAAATGATTAACTTAGCATCACCTTATGCATGAAGATTTTTGATTCCTTTCTTTGATGAAACTTCCATTATTAATAATAAGGCCTCATACTCAGTAGTATTATTAGTATTATCAAACTGTAACTTAAAAGAGAAAGAGAAGACTTTTCCTTTTGGGCATATGAGAACTATCGTAGCTCGAGATCTAGTTGAAGAACAACTTCTATAAAATTCCAAACTCTAAAAATCATTTAAACTCTCAACCTTAATAGTGTCAAAATACAAAATCTCTTTATCTAAAGAGGGAAACTCTTCTATTTTTTAATCTTTTTATAAAATATCATTTGAAGATATTGGATCTTCATTTGTAGTCAAGAAATATGTACCCATTCTAGAATTTTTAGAAAGAATCTGGGCTTTTGGGTATTCGGTCTTTGTTATAGTATACTTCACTTTCTTATCTAGGTGAACTTTCTACATAACACCCTTAATAGGTATCCTAGCCTTAGACCAATCCATATTTATTTCTCCTCCAACATCTTTACAAAAGTTACATCCCAATAGAACTCCATATGAGGCTGAAACATCAACCACTTGAACTGTTATTTTGATATTTTTCTCTAAAAATGTAGAAAATGCAAATTATGCACCCTTAATTTGGCTATGAGAGGTACATATTTGGTTTTTATTGAGAATTAATGGCCAAAACTCTTTCTTAAGGTTAACCCCATGATAGTATCCACCTTGGTAGGTATCACATTATCGAAAGCACCTGAATCAATAACATAATTACTAAGATTATAACCATTAATAAATAAGTAAATATAGAAAAGTTCTATTTTTCCAAAATTAGATGTAAGAGTTACAACGAAGTTATTTTGGTTTTTTTTGGCTTAGGTTTAATTGGTACACTCTTAATTGAATTCTGATCATAATTTATCCCTTTGCTTTTTACAATTTTTTCCAATCTTTCAAATTCATCAAGATTTGATTAGAGGTACTCTGCCTCTAACATTTGGATTTTAATCTTCTTGGAATGATCAATGATATCAAAATCTATATTTGGGGAAGCCAAATAAGAAAACATATTTTCGTTTTCAAGGTTGAGGTTTTGGGCACTAGGTCTAGACATTGAAGGAGAAGAGGTAGAATTATGAGGAGAACTAACTTATTTATTTGCCACCCTATCCTTTAGTTGAACTGGAAAAGGAGTTCTTCTTTTGGAAATTGTAAAATCCTTTCATGGTTCATCTTTGGATTTTTTTATCAACCCTTTTTTTTATTTGGATGATTTTGAGAACCATAAACATGGCATAAGACTTTCCATGTGTGTCTTCTTCTAGTTCAGCTTCTTCTTCAAAGTTCCAAAAACTGATATCAGAGTTGCTAGCTTCTCCCTATTCATCTCCTATAAATGGATTAGCATCATCTTCAATAACATATTTTACCTCTATAACATCATCATTCTGAGGTTCTAACCAATTAATTATTACATTATCTGGTGGTGCCTCCAGTGCAAGCCTTGCTTGTGGTGAAAGAAGCTTATTTTGATATTGATTTCAAATAGCATTACTGGAATAATTAAAAGCATTTGGATATGTTCTTCTTGGAACATCCTTTTATGAAAGAAAAGACATGCCTTGAGATAATTCCTTCTTAAGCACAAGCAACTCATTTGATAGCTTTTAAACTATGGGATCTATAGTTTTATGAGAAGGTGAATTTATAGAAGGCTACCCTCTAAACTTAATAAAATTATTTCTCACCTTCACTGATAGAATCAAATCATCTTTTATTTTAGTGGCCAAAATTTTAGTGACATCAAGATTATTTGGTGATTTTCTTCAAAAAATAAAACTCACTTTAGGTAATTGAGAATTGATGAAGAAACAATTTAGATTCTCATGTATAGGTCAAGAAACTACTATAATCCTATTCCTCAACTTGTTAAACTTTTCCAAAAACTCATGCATAGTCTCATGTGCTTCCTTATTCATTTTTATAAGTTAAGACAACAAGGCATGAGAATATTCTATAGGCTTAAACCTTGCCTCAAACTTAGTCTTGATCATATCCCAATTAGTGATAGTAATAGTTGCAAGATGCTAGAACCAATCAATAATAATGTTGTGGAGTGTTTCTAAAAACAACCTTATAAAACCATATTCATTTTATATTCAAATAACTCCACATGTAGTGTAGAGTATAGTAATATGTTCATCTAGATGTTATTTTCCATCACCATTCATGATCCATGAGGTAGTTCATGAGATGGTGGTGCCAAATTCAATGGACCAGAAATAGTCCCCCATGGACATTGGGATAAAATTCTTTGTGGATTGCATGGAGGTATGAAAAACCTTTGCAAAGTAAAAATATTCAAAACTCTATGAACATTTAAATCTTCTCTTGGTATAGGAGATCTTATATTTGTAGGTGAAAAACTTCTTGTATGTTAAAGAGGTGACGTTGAACGTGCTAGTAAAAGATCAAAGTTGCATTCTCATAATAACTCAAATATTGGATCAATGAGTCCCACTACCCTTCTACCAAGAGTGTAAATTTATTTAGCTAAAATGTGTAAGTACTCAAAAATAAACTAGTGGCAAATAATAAGGTGCTAGTCTATTTCAGCTGAATGAGTATAGATCTTAGTTTCTTGTTCGATCCCCCAGTGAATTTACCAAAACCTATTGGGTGGATATTTTATTACTGACACAATGGTATAAAAAAATTATTTCAACCAGAGTGTGATAAGATAAAATCTCTCCTCAAGACAAGGGGAGGCTCCCTTTTATTGTTAACTAAAACAACACTTAACTATTTACAATTATTTATAATAATTTTATCATAGTGGGTGTTGCCATATCATCCAATTATATTTCTTCATAATTGATGTTCAATCACAAACTTCCTTCCATTCTTTGTGATATAAATTGAAAATCTAAGATCACTTGATGAACCAAATATAACCGGTATTCACATTTGTTAGCCAAAAGATTAACAAGAATAATACCAATAGTAGACTTAAAAAATAGAATAAAGTGTAGCCCAAAGTCTTCACCTTATTTCTAATAAATATTAAAATTATCAAAAAATAATAACTGGTAGCTCAAAGTCTCCTCAGTAATTCACTTTCAATGTGATCATAAACCTAGTAACTAAAAAGTAGCTTAAAGACTCCAAAGTCAGCTTCCTAGCACCTTCTATCTTATAAAAATTACATACCACATTTCAATAAAATCATAATAAAGTGTAATGGAAAATACATAAGAACATCTCCAACACACCACAAGTTTATCTTAACACAAATATATAAAGATCACTTAATTTTCTTATATTGAATGGAATTCAAGATTTACAATATGAACACAAAGTTTCAAAGTTGTTTCTCAATTCAGCAACATTTCCCCTCTATATCAATTGGTGATACTTTATACAAAGAGAATCCTCCTATTTATAGAGAGGAGTTATGAACAAAAATAGGAAAAACATAAATATATTGACTTATTCATTGACAAAGTCCTATTTGACTTAGGACTATGTACTTTTTCTATGTGTAATTTACATTGAACAAAACTACATATGGAAAATTATAAAATTAGACTAAGTGTCCTCAGACATAGAAATTTATTCCTTTTTATTCTTCTCTAAAAATTCCTCATATCTCTTCAAGATAGCTTAGAATTCATTTTTATCTAGGTCAAATGTACAGTTGGAGATGGTAAGCACCCTTGCGATAAAATATTGTAAGTTAACTGGAAAATCTATGTTCTTATTCATGATTCTTTGTAGTTTATCCAAAATGACTTGAAATTTAATTAATTTTTTGATGGATTCTAGCATGACAGTACCTATTTTAGTCTTTTTTTGGAGTAAAGATGTAAATTCTTGAAAAATAGTCTCCATAGGAAGAATTTCCTGAGAATCATTTTTAACTTGATAAGGGAGTTTTCCAATTTTATCTACAAGATCTAACATTTTATTATCACACATATCTTTAACTAGATTCTCGATAACTTCTCTCTTATTCTTCATAACTTCCCTATATTCAATAAACATTTTCTTATTTGAAATGACCTTTTACTTAACCAAAAGCTCCAATTTGAATTTGTGAAGTTGAGTCCATGTATTAATATCCTTTTCAGTCAACTCCAAATCTTGAGTGAGTACTTTAATTAGTTTTTGAATTTCTATTTTCATTTCACTAAATTTTTCAAAAATCCAATTGTAGAATGCAACTTTTGAGTACCTTGTGTTGTTAATCTCTCAATCTAGGCATTGATTACATGACCTTGAGATCTAATTTTTTTTGCAAGTTAAATAGATATTTTAGTATTTACATGCACAATATGATTAATATCCTCAAAATGTTTAGTGATTTTTAGTAAAGCAAAAGCTAGCTATTCCACTTGTGCTTTAAGTTGATCTTTGACCTTCTTGTCCTTATCATATCTCTCCATCAAGGAAGCCATTGCTACTTGTAAATTTTCCTTTGCAACTTCAAGATTTTATTTCTTGGAATCTATTCATGCCACTACATATTTAGATGCTTGAATATCCTTAATTTTTCTATCTTTGAGAGGTATTGAAACTTCAAGATACTTATTCCCAAATTAAAAAATTACCCTTGATGTAGTTTTGGCCTTCTTTAGTATTTTGGGCTTTATTGGCACAAGTTGACTGAAATGAAAATCTTCTAGAGCCACTACTCACTTCTTTTTATTATGTGTTTTTGATGTCATCCTAGGAGGAAGAGGAGATGGATCTCCTTAGATAGAGGATGTTAAAGCTTGAGAAACTTGGGGAGGGACAATGGATTGTGAAGTTCATGAAATGGAAGGAAATGAGATAGAGGTATATGGTAATGAGGTTGACACCAATAGTATTGTAGTAATAATAGATTGAGTTTAGGTTGGAGTAACCACCACTTTAGTTTCTTTAGACATTTTGGACATTAGAGGGGTATGAACCTAAGTTTTTGTCTTTGAGGAAGGTATAGACATAAATTTTTCCATAGCTTGATGGGTGAAATATAAATTAGCTAGGGATCCCAATGACCTTGAAGGTTTGGTAGATTTGATAATAAATTAAAAACTTGGTCTAGTGTACCTTGCAAAGGAAATTAAAAAAATGTGGCACTAGGAGGTGAAGATGGAGGTGAAAGAACGACTTGAGAAGGAACAAGATCAATTTGTATAGTGTTACTCATGGGAGGAACTATGGAAAATGTGACATATGAAATTATGGCTTAATATGTTTCATCCAAGGGAACATTTGATTGCATATTCTCTACTTATATAGGTTGTTCAAGCACTGGCTGAGACACTTATGATGTTGTTGACTGAGGTGGTACCTCACTTGTGATTGGGACTTCTTTTTTCTCCACTTGAGCACTTTCCTCAACACCTTTTTCTTTTCCTTTCTTCTTTCCTTTACTAAAAAATACAAATTTTGTCTTTTGTTTGGAATTAGAAGGCACGTCTTTATTTTTGGTTCTCAACTACTCTCATTTCTTAGTAATTTTTTCATCATACTCCTTAGAACCAGTCTTAAAATGTTTCAACTTAATTCTTTTAGATTCCAACCAAGTATTAGTTCTTACAAGAATAGGTTGAAATATGTCTCTAATGGAAATATATTATTTAACTAACCATTGGATAGAAGGGAGAGGAGTTGAATCCACTTGATTTTCCTCATATGATGGATACAATACATTGCCATCATCTATCAAATCCCCAATAATGTTTACCAACTTGAAATTGATAATATAATTAGTAGTAAGATGACTATAATCAAGTCTCCATATATCTTCATCAATTTTACATTGTGCCCAAATATCTTCAATTTTATGTACATGAGTGATATTATGCTTGAGCCTCTCCTTCATCATTCTATATTACAAATTTTCTCTACTTTTGAATTTTTTAAGCTTAATCCACTACATCTCAATTTCCATAGTCTCAGCCTTTGGAGTAGTGGAATTGTGTACAGACCAATACTAATTTTAAATTAAAAACTTGTATTGTGAGCATCTTATTATTTTTAATGCATTTTCATCACTTGTTTTCACATCTCCATTAGTATTAGTTTATCACTTGCTTATATGGGTAGCATGTAAGGATGTTCATTAAATCCTCTTGCACTGATGTATGTAAAAGTTGGGAATTTCAAAAAAATACATTCATCCCTATTAATATGTGCCTATGCCTAGTCTGAAACTCTCCTCTTTTCATGTTCTTTGTCAAGATTGTAGATGAATGTATGGAATAAAGCATCATTAAATCTCTTTTAATGATTAAAACTTTATTTTAGATTTATCTGTGGATAGTGCTCATAAATAGGAACATTTTTCCTTTCATCAATGGAATTTAGACCTATGAAAGACTTCATACTAACTACAACATACACAATATATGAAGTCATATAAAGCTTGAGTGAAGAATCTACCTCAGAGAGCTAATGAAAAATAATATCATTGATTTGTTTACTCCAAAATATCTATTAATGGCTTCTTTTAATAACTAAAATATATTGATACATCCATTCTTGAAAAATGTTTGAAACAAATAACCCTTTCACTCTACTAAGGAGAGTAATCAAATACCCTATGTCCTCTATAAATTCACTATGATATAAATACTTAGGCCTACTAGAAATGGTGGGTTAACAAGTCTTGAGCCATTTGGTATTGATATGTTTTTCACAATTCTCAATATCTCTGTCATAATATTCTTGAGCTGAATCCATAGTTAAATTACAATATTTCTCAATCTCAAAAAGGTGACAAATCTTATGAAAATATTCCTCATCAAGGGAATGATCACCTTACCCTCTAAATCCTTGAATTAATTTCTTTCCTTATCAAAATGTGCTACCATGGTCAAGACAAACTCAAAATCATGTGTTGATACTGAAAATGTAGCAACTAAATTAATTTCAATGTTAAGTACTAGCTGCATATGAGGTGCAATGGGTTATCTTCCCAATATCTATAAAAACTCAGTCGCATCCACATGACCAATTTCTATATCTATAATTTGATGCACATTTTAATCAACTATAGATAATGGGAAGGTGCCTTAATACTTGTACTTCATTATCTTCTTATTTGGAGAGATGCCTTTCATTGATCAAATAGCTGCAAGTAGAAAAATTTGGTTCTCCAAAGATAGCATTTCTCATCATATTTTTGAAATGTGTAGTTCATATAAAATTCTCCAAACTACACAATGAATAGATCACTTTTTATAATTCAAAGAATTTTCTCCAAACTACATGGGAAAAGGCTGGGTGTAGTTCAAAAAAATTTCTCTAAACTACATGAGAAAGACTGGGTTACATGCACTTTGAAAGGTGCACCTAGTTATGTAGTTCAAATAAAAATATCTAAAGTGCATTAAGGAATTAGCAATATTCACTTTAGATAATTTTCTCTAAAGTGCATCAGGTGATGTGCACTTTAGAGAAAATTCTCTAAAGTACATAAAAAAAGTGCAATGTGCACTTTGGAGAAAATTCTTCAGAATGCACCTTCAGGTAAACATAGATATTCAACTTATAAATGATTCTCTAAGGATCATGAAGTTGATGTGATTGGATTTTAGGGTCACATCAAAGAAAAATCTTTGCATTGCCCCCTAAGGTTTAGTTTGTCTCATAAAAACAAGATATATCCAAAATAACAACCATAAAGAAACAAAAATGGGACAATGAAAAATAAAACTAAAACAAGAATCACAAAATGACAAAATAAATAACTAACTAAAAATTTGATGAGAAAAAATTGATAGATGATCTATATCGATTGATGACAAATGATGAAGAAAATAAGTGGATTTAAAAATGGTGAGGAAGGATGCATGTGAGCTCAAAAATGGTGAGGAGAGAGAAAATACAATGTTAAAAATAAAAATTATATGGGTTAAATATATATAGGGAGGGTAATTAATATTTATTAATTACCAAAGTAATGGTGGTCCCATGTGCAAGAGTGAAGAAAAATTCTAAATTTGCACGTGCAATGTTAGAGAAAAATAGCGCTCCTACACGTGGAAATTCAAAAAAAATATCTACCCCTACATATGCAAAATCAAAAAAAAAATTTAATTTAACATATGGAAAATCATAAAAATCCCTGACTTTGCACAAAACACATGCAAGGTTGGAAAAATTTTCTGACATAACATAAAAAAAAAACAAAGGGTAGTTTAGGGAAAATTATCTGAACTCCATGAGATGCAAAATTCCCCTAAAAAATCAAATTTATTGGGAAAAATGCAAAGAGATATAAATTTACCTTGTTTTGTGTGTTTAGAGATAATGGGCTATGAAATGGACAAGTTTTATAGGGGTTATTCCATGAATTGAGCCTGCTAAATTCAAGGATAATATTATCCACACTTGGGACCATTTAGTATATTTTTAAACTTATATATTTTAGCCAACCCCACTTATAATAAAATATATTTCCAAATGTTGAGTGCTTCAAACTCTAAGTTCATGCCACATACCAATGCTTTAGAGATAGAGGGGAGATTATAAACCCACCTACCTATTCTTTAAATTTAGGATTAACATTTAATTCCTTTTGAACATTGGTATATCAATGAAAACTTTGGTAGAAAATATGCATACCTTGTCAATTTTACAGTTAGGCCATGAACTTAGTGTTATTTATATTTTATTTTATTATCATGTGTGCTTGGGTATAAAATTGTTTATTTATTTATAAAATCAAAATGATTCAAAAGATTCATGTGTTTTCAAACCACTTTTACCTACGAGGTGTTAATCTACCCATTTTGTTTCACACATTTGCCTTGGAGTTTAATTAAAAAACTAGTTGTGTCACTTTTTTAAATAGGGAATCATTACGTTGCCCATTTTATTTCAAAATTTTACCTTAGATTTATGGTCCAAAACCATTATTATACCATTTATTTTAAGGAGCATTGTTACACTACCTAAATAGTTCCAAAAAACTTGTCTCACTTGAAACCAAGTTCCAAATTGTTCATAGCTTTTTTTTCAAAATGTATGGTTACGCTACCCATTTTGGCCTAGCCTCATTACCTTAGGAAATTTGAGTCTATTGTATTAAATTTAAAATTTAGTATTTCAAAGTGTAAATCTTAAACTTATCTGGTTTACACCAAATCCTTATCTAATTTGGGCTTAGGTGGTCTACCTTTTATGTTTAGATTGTGTTACTTGGATTGATTTATTATTTGGTCTAAAGAACCCTTACCTAGACAAAGTGATTCCTTGTTATTGTGTGCCTTATTTTAGCATCATTTATGCTAAGAATTGTTCCCATGTGACTTGTTAGAGTTTGTTTTGTTGAGTTATAAAATGTCATAGATTTATTGTCAAAGAGTCTTTTGTGAGATAAATATCAATTCTTTTATGATCCAAATACTGAGTGTTTTCCAAATCAATTACCTTAGCATTATATTTTTTTTTGAACCATTTTATCAAGTTTATCCAAGCTAATTACCTTATATTTAGATTTAATTATGTTTATTATTTTAGAGTGATCTTTTGTTTTTGAGTATATCAATTTTTTGCATGCTAATGTATATAACCACCTTCGGGAAAATCATTATTCACTTTTGACATAATTCATGATTATTCTACCTTATCTAGATACCTTTGCCATTGATTATAATCACCTTTGGGAAAATCAGTACCTTTATCCATAAACAACTTCAAGTTTTTTTTGCCTTTGCAACTGATTATAACCAACTTTGGGAAAATTATTACCTTTAATTGTAAACTAATTATAAGTTTTTATAAGATCTTTGCCACTAATTATAACCACCTTTTGGAAAATTAGTATCTTTTTAGACCAATTTTGTGTTTTTATTCTACTGTTATCATAGATTTAGACTAGTTGTTTTATCATTTGGGCCTATTTTTATAGAGCTAAAGGTTGTTTATTCTAGACCTCAATTTTTTCCATTTTAGATATTTTTTTTTCAAGAGACATAATCATAGATCTAAACACGCCTCATTATACATATAGTTGTACTATGTACAATCTAGACTATGATAAATTTTTTATTAGTAACACCTTTATTCAATAATCATATGGTGATGATTGAATAACATATGAGATGGATCCCTAACCCTTTATAATATTTGATATGTTTAACAAAATCAAGACCCACTAGTGTAGTATTTAGTGGCTGCACCATCTTATCCAGGCCAAGATTAAGAGCAAAAGACACAGTACCTTACTCAAATGATGACAATTATCTAACAAATATAACAAAAAGATCCCTACTACATAACAACACCAACGAAAAAAAAATATTATCCATACTTATTTAGTCACCATTTTAAATAAAACAAAGATGAAATTCTAGTCAGGGTAATACAAGTAGCAGCCAAATTCTTACAATTCTTCCCACATGAAAGTATATCTAGTTTGATTAAAACACCTATTAATGCGCCTCAAAACTAAAAAATCAAACAAGCATAAATTAGTTAAAATAAAGCTTTAGTGAAAATACCTAAACAAAGATAAATTGCACTTGTAAAAGGGAAAGGTCCTATGGATGATCAATTAGAATAGGTATAACAAACATACCAAAATTACCTTAACCTAGCTTAAAATTGCATTGCAATGGTTGTTTCAAACATACCACTTATATTTATAACTCCTTAAATAGATCCATAAATAGATTATTTGAGCTATGCAAACTATAAAATATACTCCTTTAGCCAAATCAGACTAGTAGGAGACATGTATAAAGTCCTTATTTTGACAATAGAAACTAGTGCTCAAATAGAAGATCTCACTTAAAATGTAGTGGATAAGACATAATTACATTCTAATTTGAACCAAAGTCAGTATAATATACCATCGACAAACACATAATATATTGTTCCAACCAATTCCTTGAGTTGATTGTAATAATAAGGGATAGGTATGCCTATTTCTCAAATACAATAAACAACCTCCACTCCTCAACCAATTATTTATTCAAGTGTGCAATAGGGTGAAAATAGACAAGAATAATAGATCAACATACCAATACAACAAGTGAAGAACACCACACTAGATCAATAGGTGGAAACAAATTTTACACCATAATAAGAACAAGCCAATATACATCAACAAACATCACAAACATTGCCTATCTCACATGTTCCTATTATTCAATGTATGCTATTTGGTCAACAATAAAAAATTATATACCTTCAACAAGTGCCAAACCAAAATTAGGTGTTTAACCAATAACAAGGTTCTAATATACAGTAGGTACTAGATGCTAGGAAATAATTTAATTTCACCCAATGGGTATCACACATACAACAAAGATATTAATTGAAACACCTTTAAAAATAGGTTTTTAATCAGTAATGTGTTCCTTATATACAATAGTGTTTGACAAGTAGACAACAAGTTCTCACCCAAACCAAACAATACCACCATATCTCACCTACCCAAATATTATTACTACAACCACAATTTACCAACCAAGGCTATGTAGCCAACCCTAGATAGAATATTTTCTAATATCAAAATATTTCATATATCAACAATACAATTCTAATGCATGGATATATATACTTGTTTGTTTAACTAATTATACAAGTATTCCATAGTATTCCATCCCTACATACCATGGTCAATTTAATCCACCTTTGAATATGCAACCCCAACAATAAAAGGCCATGCCATCCAACTTAATTCCCCAAAAATTGTAGAAAATGAAGGGTGTAATTCAAGACATTCAAACCAAAAATCAAACAAAAAAATAAAAATTAGATAAAATGTGCTTGTATCCATTCAACATGGATTAGCTTCAAATACCATTCTTCTTGGGTTATGAGATGCCCAATTTTAACAAATATAAGGGCAAAGGTGACCACAAAGAACATCTAATTTTTTTTATTTTTTTCTTTATAACCAGTGGCATATAGTGACATATATTTTCTTCTTCTCTTTCTATGAAGTGTACTCAGACAAGCCTTGAAATGGATTCTAAAATTGTTGAAGAATTTTGTACCTAAATTTTATGATTTTTTTGAGAAATTTGTATAATATTTCTCATATAACCTCAATAATGAGATTATTGTGTTGGACTTTTGCCAAGTAATAAAAAATGGTGAAAGCTTTACTACTTACCTATAATTATGGAGTGAACTTTTGAGCTAGTTCACTCATAATTTTCTAGATAAATAATTGTCTATGATATTTACTAGGAGCCTACATAGTGAGATATCTTACCATATCAAGTTACAACGTGATCACATGTTTGAAAAGGGTATTGGGAAATGGATATAGATTGAGAAGGATGTTGTTAATAATGGGATCATCAAGTTATCTTCTTCCAACCAAAACTAAAACTAGCATGAAGACTAATGAAACTAAAACCAAATCTATAACTAAAATAACAACCCTATCCAAATACTAGCTTCAACCCTAATATAAGCCAATAATAAAGAAAGATGAAAAGCTTACAACTAAAAAAAGAATGTTATTGGTAATAGCGTCATTGAATCACATCATGTATAAATGGTGTAAAACTAGATATCTATTCACCTTCACCCATTTATTAAACACTACCTCCATTCATTCAACCGAGGCCTCCAAAAAATCAACAACCACAAAATCAAGCCTAATTAAAAGCACCTCCTTTAAGGAGAAGACCACCCATTTCAAAATAATTAAGTGACCTTATGGAGCCTATTGATTTTGTATTCCATAAATTGGTTTAGTCAAATATGATCAGCTAACTTGTACCAAATCCATTTGTTTAAGGAATTCTTTTTCTTGACCTATATAAATAACACAAATTTTGTGAGTTCCATCAGGTCAAAGGACATTATATACATCGATGTATCTATCTAAGGCATCTAATTAATAGTATGTTAGGTAATGGAGAGATAAAAAAAGATACTCATGACCATAAAAAAAATCATAACTTGGGCATCTATCATAATCCATTTCCTTGACATTACAATAATAACTAATAATAATATCAATAAAAATAATAATAGTGTCAGAGAACTCCACTACAAAATCAACAACAACAATCTCAGCCATAACAACAATAATAGAATGGTCAAAACTAAGGCAAAATTGATGAAAACAACAAAGGATTCCATCATGTCATCATGTATACCTATACCAATATTATAGGACACATCTTAGGAGATCATGTTGCCATCATTACCATTAACCTCAACCAAATACCAATAGACCAAGATTTTCACCTAATAATGCCTATAATCTAAATAGTTCCTACCAACCTCCTTATGTTAGTAATATTTTTTAGACCATGTTAGTAGCTAGAATCAACACCACCTAAGAATTACCATTTCAATCCCTATTACCTCCCTTCTTAATTACCAAATCCCTATACTAGATTGAGATTGCATAATCATAACTTGATGAGCCAAAATCACCATCAATAACCACAACCAAATACCATGAATGAGCCCATTTAGACTTCCATGTCTATAAAAAATAATCAAATTTCCAAAAATTAAGGAAATAATTATGAAATTGTGGAGTAGCTAAATAATACACCTATAAAAATATCCATAATGGATTTGTTGTTGAGAATTGGAGGAGCCAATACATATTTATTTTATATATAGAGAAGCTAAATACATAGAGAGAATTATTTCAAGAGAATAATAATATTCTTAATATGTTCACATTAATCTCAATACAAACATATTACAAATATATAGGGCAGTAATTCCTATTATTGGGGATTTTAATATCCACCAAAAGGCCAACATAAGACAATGTTCACTACTCTATGGGGAACATTTTGTTATCAAGTAATGCCATTTGGGATCAAAAATTCAGGAGCCACATACCAATGAGCCATGATAGTAGTTTTCCATGATATTATGCATGACATTATTGAGGATTATGTCAATGACATCCTAGGTAAATTTAAGACCTATGTCAACCACCTATCAATACTACATATAATATTTGTGAGAATTTGAGAGTAAACACATATGATCAACCATAATAAGTGTGCATTTGGAGTAACTTATATAAAATTATTAGGATTCATTATCTTTTAGGAGCATTAAAGTTGATTTATCCAAAGTTTGAGCCATTATCAAAATGTTTTTACCATCTACATTGAAATCGATCCATAGTTTATAGGGTAATATCCAATCACTCTGATCCGTCATATCACAATTGGCCAACAAGTGCCATCCATTTACATATTTTATAAATAAATACATTACTTTTTCATCGAATGAAGATTTATATAAAGCATTTGAACATCTCAAGGAATATCTAGCCAATCCACTTATTTTATTTCCACCTATGCTAAAAAACCATTGTTACTCTACCTATCAATGACTAAAAATGCCTTGGGGGCACTTTTGAAACAACATGATGAATAGAGTAAAGAATATGTCATTTATTACCTAAGCTGAACACTGGTCATGTATGAGCACAATAATATGTCAATTGAAAATAATGTGTAGCTATGCTTTTTATAGCCCCAAAATTTTTGTTATTACATGTTAAACAATAAGAGTATTGTCATTTCCAAGGTAGATCTGCTCAAGTATCTACTTTCCAAAATAACTTTACAAGGTTGCATGTAAAAATAGATCATGATTTTAAGTGAGTTTGAGATCAAATATGCCAATTGAAAGGCCATTAAGGGATAGGTACTCATGGATAAAATTAAAAAAAATAATCTTTATGATACTCAAAATCTTAAATTTGGATTTATATATGAATCCATTATGACCACCATAGAAGTAGAAGCACCTCCTAAGGTAGAAAAGTGGAAAATATACTTTGATGGTTCATTCACAGCTCATGGGTCAGGTGATAGAATATCTATTATCATGGAATAAGGGGATATTATTCCTAAGTCCTTTCAAATTAGTTTTCCTAAACTATTAACATTATTAAATAAAATTCACTCATTGTAGGGCTTTGCTAAGAATTATAGTGGAACATCTAACATTTACTAGTTCACAGTGATTCATAACTTATCATTAATTAGGTAATAGACAAATATTAGATGAAGGATGATAATTTGGTACCATATAGAGACATGGTCAATATTTTCAAGTAGAAAATTTTCAAAATTTAGTTTGAATGTATACCTTGAGATAATCACATAACAACTAATGCCATGGCCATAATTCACTAAGTGGGTGGAAGCTATTCCACTCACTTGCGTAACTAGTAATTAGATATCTAAATTCATATTTAACAATCTAATTTTTCATTATGATATAACCTCTAACATTATATCTAGTAATGGTAGAACATTTAGAAATAAAGATAATTTCAAAGCACTTTGTACCCAATAATGTATCTAAAACATTTCTCTACCACCTACTACTTGCAAGGCAATGGCCAATATGAGGCTTGTAACAAAACCATTATTAATATTATGAAGAATATTATCAATGATGTTTGTCATAATTAGAAATTTTATCTATTTAATGCCCTTTGGGCTTATTGTACCACATTTCATACTCCCATAGGAACTACCCCCTATTCTCTTGTTTATAGAATTAAGGTCATTCTTCCTATCAAGGTTGATTTACCTTCTCTCTATATTTCACTACAACACAACATTGATGATGATAAATACATAATATCTCACTTACAAGAGCTCGATTTACTTTAAGGAAAGTGCATGGCCACCTTGAATAGCCTTTAGGTACATTAGAAAAAATTATGAGGTTAATACAATCAGTGCATGAAGCATCAAGAATTTGAGCTTCATGACCTTACATTAAAATAAAATAATAAGAATTCTAATGTCAATAAAAATGATAATGGATAGTTCTAACCTAACTGGTTATGACCTTATATAGTTATTTCCAACTATGGTTTGGGATCATGCTGACTCGCATGCCAAAAAGAGATGAACAGGTGAACATAATTCACTTCAAAAGTTTTTATTCTTATGTGGCTCAAATTATTATATACAAGGATAATATAAGTTATCCCACATTATACCTATTCTTTTTACCATACCATATACCATTTCACCATGCCTTAGTCTATTACCAACTAGTTTTTTTCACCTAACCTCATCAATTTTGGCCTTATTTATGATTCATTTATACTTCAATCATGTTTAGTGGTTAAAAATAGATTAAATTATAGAAGTTATTTCAGATTCAAACATTTTAATGGAAGTATATGAAATTGGTCCTAGAAATTGCATCTTTCATTTTTTTTTATGTTTCAAATTCATTGCTTATGCTATTAATTATAATTTCCTATAGGAAAATTAGTACCACCTAACCTTTAATAATATTTCCTAATTATAAACACCTTTGGTAAAGCTAAGAACAACATTTTTACCAATGTATTTTTAGATTACTTTGCCATCAATATTTCATACCTTACCATTTTCATATAATTAAATGTTTTGGTTCTTATTTAGATGATTTTTGTGTAGGCAGAACTATAGTGAATTAATATCCTTCAACAATATGTAGGTAGCTCTATATTTACATTGAGGCCAACTTAGTCACCCCTTTACCATGATCTCAAATTTTTTTGATAATTTTAATCCACACTCTCATGGTTGTGTGATTCAGGCCATGTTGTATCTCATAATTATCCATCGAGTTGAGATGCCAAAACATTGGAAGTATTTCCTAACATTACTCCATTGTAAGGAGGAACTACAATGACTTGAGGTCCTATGGGACTATGTATACATCATTCAATTTAAATTTAGTTCATCTCAATCACCCCTTTATGACATTCTCACCAATTTTATGAGCATTTTAAGCCACTCTCTCACCATTTTATGAGTTAGACCATTCCATATCTCATAATAATCCATTGAGTTGAGGTACCATAAAATACCCAAAACCATTAGGAATATTTCCAAACATTACTCCACTGTAATGTAGAACTATAGTGGCTTGAGGTCCATTTGGACTATGTAGGCAACACTCATTTTTATAGGTTAGCTCATCCACACTTGTTTAAATTTTATTGTTATTTTTCAATCAATTTGATTTTGAATACTCTCACCATTTTACAAGTACCCAAAACCATGATCTCACTATTTGAGAGTTGGACCATTTTGTATGTCATGATTATTAATTAAGTTGAGATGCCTAGAAAATTATGAAAACATTTAAAATAGTTTCAAAACCCCTAAACATTTGAAAGACCTAGGAAAATCCTTAAAATCCTAAAATCATGAAAATTGGTTTAGAATTTCCATGCAAGATATAATAATATCAAAATTTTCTAGGATGGACTAGCTTACTTATTCAGTTTCATTTATAGGCTACTTGTCCTTTTACATCCCATTTTATGGAGAGCTACATAAACTTGAAGTCCATACAAACTATGTATGTAACACTTGGATACAAGGGGTATCTCAGGTTAGTTTGGCCACCATCACTTCCATAACTCCTTATTTGCATTAAGGATTATGGGTCTTATGGATATTTCACAAGTAATCACTTGTCCTTTAGTTTATCTATCCTTATTATTTTCTAACACTCGCCATTTTGTGAGTAATTTCTATTTGAATGCTCTCATCATTTTTTGAGCAACCTTAGCCAACTACAACACTCTCATAATTTTTTGAGAAACCTTAGCCAACACTCTCACTATTTTGTGAGCAATCTCAACCAATGTTCTCACCATTTTATGAGTTCATTCATAGTTTCCAAGCCATAGATATAGTAAAAATTATGAGTTACCAATTTAGTTCATTATTGGATATTCATCACTTGTATTTTAGTGTGGATTTATCCTAAAGCATTATCCCATAGCTTTTCAAGATTTTGTGTTGATGCTTTCATGATTGTGAATGTGATCCCCCTCTTTTATTATACACTCATCATTTTATGATTGTTAAGCATGAAATATACTAATAGTGGGGGTCGAGTAAATCATTATATTATATATATTTTACTTAATCTGATTTATTTTATTTAACCACTCAATTACACATTCAAGATATGTAATAAAACTAAAATAATAATATGCACCACATGAGAGAGAGAGAGAGAGAGAGAGAGAGAGACCAAATTTTTACATGGAAATTGAAAGTGGGAAAAACCATGGAGAACAATCTCAAGTATATGAATGATAACCAATTCAAATTACAAATTTTACAAGCACGAGCTTACAAGATCACCAACCCCTTTTCCTGGTACAAGCACAAAAACTATTTATGAGCACCAACCCACAAGAGCACCAACGCCTCTTGTTTATAAAACACAACTATCTCTCAATGTTTCTTACTCAAAAAATGATAGAACTCCAAAATATATCCTAATTTTCTCTCATTGAAAATAGATACAAACCATGCACTCTCTTGCATATTACAAATGTCTTTTCAAGCCTTTATTTATAGCTTTCCAAATGACCTTTGGCATTCACCCTTTTTGACCCTTCAATCCTCGTGGAAAATGGCATTAAACTTGCATGACCCTTTGTATCCTTGATTTTGAAAAGTCACATGGTCACCCTTCACAAGCAAATCTATCCTTTCCTTTTTTTATTTATCTTGATGAATTTTCATATTCCTTAAAGTGTCCCTTCAAGAAAAAATGTGACATACCCTATTTTGTCTTCACATGGTCACTCTTGGAGTTCCTCAAAATGGCTCTTCATGAGAAAATGCATCCCATTCCTCTTTTTACATTACCCCATGAATCTTTGACTTCTCCATGGGCCCTATTTTGACCTATATGAAACCAAAAATATATTCATTAATATTAAATGAATATTAACACACATTAACCAAGATATGAATATTAAAAACACCATTAAATGTAATGGGGCATTTATCACCAATACTAGACCTTTGACATCAATGAAAATATTTCCAAC
Organism: Torreya grandis; assembly: GCA_037957365.1. Lineage (NCBI taxonomy): Eukaryota > Viridiplantae > Streptophyta > Pinopsida > Cupressales > Taxaceae > Torreya > Torreya grandis. The sequence continues at coordinate 450,886 of JARHVA010005087.1, read as the reverse complement.
AATCTCCTCCTTTGTCATTAATGGTAACCTCAAAATAAAATTGCCACATCATAAAACCTACATTGCACATGCCAACTTGCACATACTATGATCTGATAAATATACAATAACTCCCCCTTACTATAGTAACATGTACCTATTCCCTATACCTATTTCTATACCTATTTTTGCACTTGTACCTATACCTATTTCTATTGTTCTCCCCCTTTGACGTTAATGGTAAAGGACATAACCTGGAGCTAACACTTAGATCCCCTTTAATGGGTGTTGATCTTAAATGGTAGGAAGTAAAATAATTACTCCCAACTTTTCCCACAAACACTCAAATGTTTATTTTAGTAGTACCTTTATGAAAATATATACAATTTTCTATGTAATACTAATATATTCCATATTAACCTATTGATATACAACCTACTCTCTCAAGAAGTTATATATGATGGGAATATGATTTTTTCTTAAATACATCACTAGATTCTTTAAAATATTAATAGCACTTGTGTTGTCACAAAAACTAGAAATAGGTTCATCATATTTTACCTTGATATCTTCCAAGGTTTACTTAATATAAAGCACTTGAGTACAACACAACACCTCTACAATATATTATGCTTCAGTTGTAAAAGTGATCCAAAATTTTTCTTTTTGCTTAGCCATGATACCAAGCTATCACTGAGAAATAAATATCCTCCACTTGTACTCTTTCTTTCATCTAGGCAACCTACCCATTTTGAATCTATATAAGCAATACAAGTGAAATCTCTACCTATGGGATACCACAATCCATAATTTAATGTCCCCTTGACATATCTGAATATTATCTTCACCAACTAAACATGACTATATTTTGGAGTTGATTGATATCCTGTAACCATATCTACTGCATGCATGATGTCTAGCCTCAATGTTGTAAAATATAAAAGACTACCAATCATAGATATATACAAATATTGATCTACATTAGGTGAATATTCATCCTTGTTCACCGTTTATGTAATATTATTCAAATGGAGCTAGAAGTTCCATTATATATAAAAGTGGCATGGTTCATTCGACAAAACATAATAAATATTCTTGATTTTATTATAGTTAAAAAATTGAACCATTTATAGATGGAGACATCATTGAAATGGAAACTAGTGAAAATATTTGTAATGGAATTAAACTTTTTCTATACACAGTACTATGCCAAATGGTGCACAATCCTCAAAACCAATTTTATTCAACATTTCCTTGGCATATTTACTTTGAGATATGAAAATTCCTTTATTTGACTAAAATATTTACAATCCTAATATAAATGACAATTCTCCAAGCATAGACATCTCAAATTGTATTTTTATATTATCATAAAATTCTTTTGTCATCTTTTCAATTTTTTCTCCAAAAATGATGTCATCAACATATACCACAACAATCAATTGATGCTCACCTTCTATTTTGATGTAGAGATTATTGTCAATAAATCCTCTCTTAAAACCTTGATCCTACAAGTACTTATCAATTCTTGCATACCATGATTTGGGAGTTTTTTTCAATCCATATAGTGCTTTCTTTAATCTACATACATGGCTACTAAAATTTAAGAGAATAAATCCCTCAGGCTACTCAATGCAGACCTATTCTTATATAGTCCCATTTATGAAGGTAGATTTGACATCTATTTAAGAAACTACAATGTTTAAACACTACATATGCAAGAAACATTCTAATAGCCTCTAGCCTTGCCACTGATACAAAATTTTATTCAGAATCTATTCCCTCAATTTGAGCATATTCTTTACATAGTAGTATTTCTTTATTATTGGTCACTTCTCCATTTTCATTCAACTTATTTTTGTAAACCCATTTTTTTCCTATCACATTATGATCTTCTTATATAGGCACTAATTTCCAAGGATCATTCTTTTATATTTGATTTAATTATTTATCTATGACCTTAACCTAATGCTTATCATCTCTAGCTTCTAAAAAAGTTCTAGGCTGAATTTTGGATAACAAAGAGAAATTAACTTGCTCAGACACACTTACCATCATTATTCTAGTGTAAATTCCTTATTTTATGTCCCAGATGATGTCAATTTCATTATGATTTCTCTAGACCTATTTGGATGGATTTTTGGTGTCCTTTTTCTCCTTCTGATTTTCATCTGATTCTTCAAAATCTTTCTCTTCAATGATATTAGGAATGTCTATTAGATCATTGATTCTTTGTGCTCCCTCTTCTTCTATCCTAACACTTGCACTTTCAAATATTTTCTTGGTTATTTTATTAAAACATTTATAATATTTATTTTTGTAAGAATAACTAATAAATATACCTTCGTTTTCTCTAGATTCAAACTTACCTAGTTTCTCATCGGTTCTCTTTATGAAACATATGCTACTAAAATCTCTAAAATAATCAACTATTGCTAGTTTGTCTTTTCATAGCTCATAAGAAGTATTATCACTATTGACTCTCAATAATGCTCTATTTTGAATATGCACTGCTATAGCAACTTCCTCTCTCTAATATTTATCTGGTACCTTAGATTCATTTATCATTATCCTTGCCATCTCTTGAGTTATTATGTTTCTTCGTTCAACTATTCCATTTTTCTATAGAGTTTTGGATACTAAATAATGTATATTTATTCCATGGTCTTCACAAAACTCAATAAATTGATCTAACATGAATTTTCCTCCTCGATCTGATCTTAGGCACTTAATTTTCAAACTGGTTTCATTCTCTACTAATGCTTTGAAGGCTTTGAAATGTCTGAAAGCTTCTAATTTTTCCTTTTAAAACATTACCCAAGTCATACATGAAAATTATCAATAAGAAACATGAGATATTTCTCACCTTAAGGACTTTGAGTTGTCATAAGTCCACACAAATTAGTGTGAACAATATCTAACATCTAAGTGGTTGAGTACTCTTTTATTTTTAACCACCTTCTAACCTGCTTCCCAAGCTGACAAGGTTCACAAAGCATGTTGGATGGCTTTGTAGTCTTTGGAATATTTTTTACTACTTGTTTCTTGTTGATGTCGATAATATTATCAAAATTTATGTGTTTGATTCTCCTATTCCATATCCAACTTTATTAAAGCTGACTCAAAAACATCTTTGACCTTTGATGTCTGATAACTTATACAAATTATTACCTATTCTCTGAGCATCTAAAACCAACACATCTGAATCTTTTCTCTTAATTTCACAACCTTATACATAAAAAATTAGTGTGTGCTCTTGATAAAAAATTTGACTTACACTCAAAATATTATGCTTAAGACCTTCTATCGAAAATACATTTTCAATTTTAGTTCTACCATTATCCAAACTTAGTGTACCTTTTCTAGCAATTCTGGTAGTAGTATTATCTCCAAATTTCGCCATGCCACCATTGATCTTATTAAAGGTTATGAAGTTGATATTTTCTCCTATCATGTGTCTTGAACATCCATTATTAATGAACCATGGATTTTCTTCATTTCTTACATGTTAAGCTATCTATAATAACATAAATTTTTTAGGTTGTTTCTTCTACCATGAACCTATCTAATCTTTCTTCTTGATGAATGGAGCCTTGAAAATGTAGTCCTTTTTTACTAAATCAAACACATTTTTATAGTACTAGGCTATTTGTCTAAAGTTGTTTCACTTGTAACATATGATGGCCTCTTCATTAAAGCTTGTTAGAGGAACAAAAGAGTTATGGATTTTACTTGACTCTGTATGAGTTTTCTTCTCCTTATTTTTGAAATTGTAAGCCCTTTTTTGATATTTTATTTTCTTATGACCGTATCCATTACAATAGAAATAGTAACCAAAAAATTAGGACACGTTCGTGTATCTCTGACTTGATTACATTTTTTAGCTCTGATCCTTCTAGCGTTCTTTGTTTGAGATGTCTTCTTTATTCTTAACTTCTTCCCTTTTTATTTCCTCTTTTGTAAGAGCTTCAACATAGCTCTTTCCTTTTTTTGTGTTAACCTTATCTATGAAAGTAGTGGCCTCCCCTTTCTCTTTTTCAAATATGATACCTATCTTATCTAACATTGATCTTTGACTTTCTAATATCTTATTCAACATATTAGTGTTATTTTGAAATTTTAAATCATTGGCTACTCTATCATTGATTGCTTTATTTTTTTTCTCAAGATATACTTTTAAAGAAGAAATCTCAATAACATACCTTTCACATTATTTACTTACTTTTTGAAACTATGTCATCAGATATTTTTCATTCTTCTTGGCTTCTTCAAAGTGTGCTTGTAGATCTTCAATTATTTTCTTTGTCTCCTTTTCATTTTTCTTGATCTGGAGCTTTAATCATTGATTCTTCTTCTCAAGAGATTTTAACTCTTCTAAGGCAAAAATGAATTCTCCTTCTAGATTCACTTCAGCTTCATCTTGTTCTTTTTCTTGATCATTTATGCTTTTGCCTATAGAAGCATCTTCATGTATGGCCATGAATAGAATGTCTTCTTCTTCTTAATCACTGACTTCATTATCTTCAACTAAGCTACGATCTTTAGAATACAAATTATACTTCTTGAATCCCTTCTTGAATTTTCCTTTTAAATTCTTTTTATATGTAGACTTTTCTTATTCATTGTCAACATTACCCTTATCTAGGCACTTAGCTACAAAATCTCCAATCTTTCCACAATTAAAACTTTTAAAAGGTAGTTTTCCTTGATATTTACTTGTACCCTTTTTTGGATTGCAAATGAATATATCTCAATTATAATCTTCATCATCTCTATAACTGTCACTTGATTATTGAATCTTAGCCTTCTCTTTCTTTGATGTCTTGAAAGTAGTTTCTCTCTTTGAGGGTTTCTCTTATTTGGTCTACATCTCATATGCCATAAGAATACCATGTATCTCATCCATCTTTAACTTGGATAAATTCCTCATCTCTTCAATTGTAAAAACTTTTACATCATATCTCAATGGTAGAGATCTCAAAACTTTTTGTACCATAATTGATTCTTCTAAATTTTCTCCAAGACCTTGAATCTATTTAACTATTTTATCAACCCAAAAAAGATAACTTTCTATATTTTCTTCCTCTTTCATCTTCAAACTCTTAAACTATATTTTGAAAGTATGAAGCTTAGCTTGTTGAACCTTTCTATCACATTTGAAAATATTCTCAATTTTTAACCATGTTTCATGAGCATATTTATATTTCATAACTTTTACAAATTCTAATTTGCATAAAACACATAAAATATCATTTAAAGATTTATCATTATTTTCACTTGCCTTGTTTTTCACTAAAGTAGTTACAAGTGTTTATGGATCTTCATATTACTCCACCACTACTTACCAAATATTGAATCTAAGGGCCATCAAATAAGTCTTCATCCTTATTCTCTAAAAAGAATAATTTTTACCATCAAACAAAAGTGCCTTATTTGTAGAAAAACCTTCATGTGATCCAACCATCATGCTTTCATGATCTACCTTCAAGCTGTAAAACTTTTTCCAAAGGAACCTGCTCTGATACTAATTGTTAAGCATGAAATACATTGAGAGGGGGGTAAATCAATATATTATATATCTTTTACTTAATCTAATTTCTTTTCTTTAACCACTAAATCACACGTTCAAGATGTGTAATAAAACTGAAATGATAATATACACCACACAATAGAGAGAGAGAGAGAGAGAGACACCAAATTTTTATGTGGAAACCCAAAATGGGAAAAACCATAAAGAACAATTTCATGTATATGAATGAGCACCAACTTAAATTACAAAGTTTGCAAGCACCAATCTGTAGGAGCACCAACCCCTTTTTCGATTACCAACACAACAAATATTTGTGAGAACCAACCCATAGGAGCACCAACCCATAGTATCACCAACCCCTCTTGTGTATAAAGCACAAATATCTCTCAATTTTGCTTACTCAACAAATGATTGAACTCTACAATATCTCCTACTTTTCTCTAATTAAAAACAAATACAAACCATGCACTCTCTTTCATATTACAAATGGATTATCAAGCCTTTATTTATATCTTTCCAAATGACCTTTGGCATTCACTCTTCGTGAACCTTCAATCCTCATGGAAAATGGCACCAAATTTATATGACCCTTCATATCCTTGCATTCGAAAAGTCACATGTTGACCCTTCATAATCAAATGCATCCTTTCCTCTTTTGTCATTATCTTGGTGACTTTTCATATTCCTCAAAGTGTCCTTTCATGGAAAAAATCACCATACCCTCTTTTGTCTTCACATGGTGAATCTTATAATTCATCAAGATGATTCTTCATGAGAAAATGCATCCCATTCCTCTTTTGTCTTTACCCCATGAATCTTTGACTTCTCCATGGGACATATTTTGAACTATATATAACCAAAAGTATATTCATTAATATTAAATAAATATTAGCACACCTTAGCCTAGATATGAATATTAAAACACCATTAAATGCAATGGGGCCTTTATAACCTATACTAGACCTTTGACATCAATGACAATATTTCCTATAGTGATACCATTACTATTTTTTTCTACTAATAAATCATGTTTTCTTATCATTAATTTTATTATATCCCAAATCGTATGAGGACTAAATTTGGCCTAAAGTTCATTTTGGACCTAGTGTCCATAGAACTATGTAGGCAAAGTACACTTACCTAGTGGATCTAGAGTCGACTTAGCTACCCCTTCTTTTTCTTCTATTCCCCCCATTTTGCTTTTTTTGTGTCATTTTAAAATATATCTTAGGGGAAACTATTTACAATTTTTCCTTTTCCATTTCTCCCAATAGCCTAGGGGAGACCTTGTGCCATTTATTCTTGTGTTATTTTACTCGTGTAATTACCACCTTAGGTATAACCCTGTCTCCAAGAGTAAAACATCTATTACACATGCATAAACAATTTTTTTCTTGTATTCTATTTGTATTGACATTATGACTAACCATTATTTGTATATTTCCATTTTTTTATCTTAATTTGTTTATTTATCGTTGTGTGTTTAGAATAATTTATTTATTGAAATCTTCTTTGCCTTAGCCTTACTTGTTTGTTTGTGGTATTTATTTTATTTGATTATTTATTCTATTTACTTTATTTTATTTTGGTTTTTTATTTTTTGGTTTTACTTAGTTTATTTATCTATTTTAATTATTTTCCTTATTTGTATAGTTTGTTTGTTTTGTTTATTTTATTTATTTATTATGTTTGTTTTCTTTGTTTTTTAATTTTTCTTTGTTTATTTGTTTTACTTATTTGTTACCTTTTTACCTTTTTACATTTTTTGGTTGTCTTAGGGCTATTACATTTTATTTACACTTAAGTCTTGATTAATCATATCTTATAATTTAGTTTTGAATGTTTGTATATAGTCCTACATTTATTTTATTTGTTTTATTTACACTTGGGATTTGATTATTCATATCTTATTCTTAGGTTTTTTATATTTACATTAAAATTAAGTTTTACATGCTTAGGGTATATATTGTCATTATGGTTGTTCATAATTATGATGCATAATATTAGAATCTACAATAAAAATAAGGCCCATAGAGACTATCAGATGAATGTAATGATGGTACTTCTCTGAAATAAAAACTAGCCAAATACCCAAACTCATGCCTAAATAAATTTTTAATAAAAAGATTAATATGATTTATTATGTGTTTATACATACGTGCATATCTAAATAAGCATGCATATAAGTCATACAACACAAGCATATAATAAAAGTGTAGCATCTCATAAACATGACATAAATAGTAAATGAGAAAGCATTCATGGGAATAAACATAAAAAATTCTAAACATCTATAATGATAAATAATCCTAAACATGAGCTCCATAATGAGATCCATATAAACAATCATCACACACACACACACACACACACACACACACACACACACACACACACACACACACACACACATATCAAAATAATATTTTTAAATGTATAATGGGCACAAAGGATACAAAAATGAATGTAAGTGTATCTCAAGTGTTTTCTATATCAAGGATATATACATATCATAATGGTGTCTAAAATATAATAAGTACAATATAATAATTTTCAAAAATGCCAAAATGCTAAGATGTCAATAATTAAATCTAGCTCTATGTATCCATAGGACCTATAATTAGAGGTGGTCTTAGTGGTCCTAGTGGTGGTGGAAATGGATGATGAGTACACTGCCCTAAATTCCCTATAACATGGGTCCTATTTAGGTACCAACTTATTCTCATGCTTACTTTCTAAGCATCTAAAACCTTAAATGTGGCATCTTGTTGGTCCCTAGGAGTTAGTATCGTGAGCACTATGATAGTATGAGGACTCATCCTTATCCCAAAGGATCTCAAGAATCATTTGGAATAAGCTTACTTATGTAATATCTCTTTAAGCCTCATTACATTTTCTCCTAAGCCTCTAAATATCTAACAGTGTATGTTCCCTATTAGTGATGGCCTCATCTATCTCTACTTTAATTTGAGCTTGTATCTAGACCATCTTAGCCACCTCAACCTTCAACCAGGTAATCCTTGACTAAATGTAATTCATATCATCATTAAATATGTATAGTTTACTCTACAAGTCAAACAATTTCTTCTCTAAGTCTATGATCTCCCTCACCCTAGTGGTCATCTCTTCCTCGATCATGCCAACATCATGACCTACCCTAGCTATACCATAAGGCCCCACCTATCTTAGATCAACCTATGTACCTAATATACCTATTATGTTAGGTTCTAACACCATCATGTCTAGTCCATCATCCCTCATCATCTCTTCCATCATCCCCTCCATAAAATATGTCAAATCCATCATCATAATCACCCTCCTCACATCCACTACTTTATATGGTACTCTCACTACTATTGGATGTCTAAGAATCCATCTCATCTATATCCATCATGATCTAACCAACTTCCTTATATATAACTATAATCCTCAAAGGGCACAAATGTACCCATTAGTTAATGTACTCAAGGGTAACCTTAGCATCTATCGACTCTCATGTATATGCCCAAACTACCCATGGAACACTAAGATAACTAGTAGTAGCTACATGCCTCTAAATGAATATAGTATCTAATTTTATCTCTCATGATGTGAGTGAACCACCTTATCCCCTCTAATACATCAAGGGTCATGATAAACTATTAAAGAACCTAATTTAGGTGTTATTCCTTAATGATATATGACTATCTACCTATTAAAAAAACATGATATTCATGTATATAGTGTATCAGCCATCATAAAAACACTAAAAATAATAAGTAATATATGGCCTCAAGATGAATAACTCAGGAGTGAGCTCATCAAACATCTAGTAGTAGAAGTAAATCCCTCCCATGTGCCTACACTATCTTTCCTTAGTTTTTTCCTATCCATATGCTAATGGCTCCTCAGCATCCCAAACCTATCTTTGACCCACTAGTAACTCAATCGTGATATGTTCCTATCCCTATAACATTATTATAATGGATTCATCAATATTATATCCTCCTTTTTTATACCACATTGTGAATGTCTCTATATAATTGTACTAGGAAAGTTGGCACCCATGCAAACTATGTGGCCTCATCTATAATGATATGTATCACACATCCAAGGACCATATTTAAATACCTATCACTATTATTAGGTAATAATATTTCGTTAATTATATCCATCAAAACTATGACCTCCATATCAATAAGTGTTGGTTGTGAAGGATTATAGAGAGCCAGGTTGTCAGGGTGTATATTAGTATAAGTCTCAATCATGTATATATCTACTTTCCCATGATCCATGGGAATGCCTTAATATATAAATAAATAATATAAAATACCATGTATATAGGTTTGATAATTCCAAAATAGCCTCCATTCTTGCATAGATAAATTGAGGATACACTAGGTATCTATTGGAAGCAAAATGACTGAGAGGGGGGTGAATCAATCTTTAAAACCTAAATATGAAAATAAATAACATGGAAATAAATAACATATAAATAATATTCATGAAATTAGGTTCATTATTATGTGTTTTATAATTCACAACTTAGGGTAAAAGGACTCAAACCCTTCTCTATAAATAGCCCACTTAGAACTGCCAACTAGCCTTAAAATATAGTCATGAAAAGTTGAAATTATGACACCTAAAAGAACATACTCAAGTAATTACAATGAATGAAAATTATCCTAAAAAATAATCATAACAACTTATAATAAAAACATCATAAACTCTAATGGTAATTATTGGTCTTTTAGACCAATTTGTTGACCTTCTCTCCCACAGACCTTACTTAGTCAGTCAAGCCATTTTAACATCAAAATTTTCACTTATTTCACCAAGAATCAAACCTTATACAAAGTATGGATAAAAAATAAAAGTCCCAAAAAAAAACCATGTTCATTATATGCTTCAACTTAGGGCATAAAGCCTTAAACTCATATTTACAACTTACTTACCCAAAACTACCAGTTTGACTTGAAGCACAACCATGGTGAAAATGACCTTCAACACTTGTATGACTATTTTTAGAGACATACAATTAATTTTTATGATATTATGAGATAATTTTATCATTATAAGATAGATATATAATATGGTCAAATGTAAATATTGGCTTTGCAGACCAATCTCATAAACATACACCATCATTGCCTCATCTACACTATATAGGTCAATTAATGAGAAATATTTTCATCATATTTATTGACCTCTAAAACATATATAAAAAATGATCATGTATTAAAATTATTTAAAAAATTCCCCATGAACTTGGATTTATCCTTAATCCATTATAACACATCTCTAATCACTTACTCACTTTTGCTTGGGTTTTTCACTATTTCCACCATTAGGCTTGTTAGTGACTAGTCAACTTAGATGACCTGTTTAACACACCTAAGGGATATATATTGTCCAAAAAACTTCAAAAACACAAACTACAAGTCTCAATTTTTTTCCTCCATCCATTTAAAAACTTTGACTACTACAACAAATCCCTGATAAATAAGGCCTTTCTTGTAGGGTCCACTTACCTAACAAACCAATCATACCTAGAGGTGATTGGGAGAGTTGAATACAACATCCAATAACTGATATATCCATTAAAATCCATTATGATCACTTTATAACAAGATATCTCACATCATGTCATTGTTAGGGTTTTAGAGAGGGTTAACATTATTTTTGATGTTAATGATTATTCATAAAGGACTACCCCTCATTTCTAAAACTAACTCCTAGATATATTATTTAGTACCCTTACCCATCTCTAATTAATATATAAATTTCCCATTCATAGGTTACACATTCCAATAAACACATGAAATTTCTTCTTGGGTTGAGAACCCTTCATTTTGTATACATAAAAGACTTCAAAATCATTTTTCATTCCTTTTCTTGAAAAACATGACCTAAAAATTTGTCAACACACCTATGAAAATATATCACACCATTGAAAATTATCAAATTCTCATTTTTATCTTCAAATTTGAATCTCATACCTCATTTGGCCACCATCTCTCTCTTTGCTCACTTAGAATTTGACCTACAAACCACATTAGGCTTTCAAACTGACCTTATAACTTATTTTAATGAAATATCCACCTCATTCACAAACTCAATCAACTTGTCTCATGTTTGAACATTTATTTACATCATAAATAGGTATTCACAACACTTAATGACACCTCATTAGGCTAGGCATGGTCTAGAACTAGTCTAGTTATAGACTTGGAATTAAGGTATTACCCTTGTAGGATCATCTTGAAACTCTTATAAGTGATCCAGTGCCTCATATGTACTCTCAAGAAACCTTATACATTCTCTTGTGCCTCTATGCAACCATCTCACTAGGCCACCATGCTCAAACCTTCTTACTAAGACTTTACAAGCTATGCCTAGTGGCATGAATAGGCTTCTCAAGTTCTTGAAACATGAAAACTGATCTTAAAACACTATTTGATTATTATACACCTTGATCACATTCCTTTCATGCTCACCATGCACATATTCATGATATTATTATGCTTTTTATGACTAGGATTTCTCAAGAGACCCTGTACTCAAGGACTAGTAATCAAACATGCTTACATTGACTAGAACCTTGACATCAACCTAAAAATAATCATTTAGTTGTCTTAAAATTATCTCTCAACATAGACACATTAGGTTACCTTCAAGTTATATTTTTTTATATGGCTTACTTGTCACATTAAGCACATGACCTTATGTCTCACTGACCATTCACCATGCATCTTCACTAAATGCACCTTGACATAAATGACATCAACCTTGACATCAAATGAAATCAATGTCAACACTTATCAGTAAAATCCCCCTTTGTCATTGATGGACAAACATTATTCAATCTAATAAATATCATCCGACTTAGTATGGTTGATCTCCCTTCTTTAGCTTTCTACCCCTTTGACAATAATGACAAAGGGTCTTCCATAATCTACCTTCTAGAACCACACCTTCTTGTAATAAGATCTCAACACAAAGAGTATGAAACAAACCATGCTTCTTGCATACCTCCTTTAAATGAAATCATAACTCAAGACCACTCATCTTTTTCTTGTCATGACTAATATGACATAAATCTTTTGATCACAGACTAGATCATCATATTCTTATCATTAGCTAGAGAATTAAGGATGCCCCCTTTATATTCACAACTTGAGCTATTCTATGGTTTCCAAATACCTAAATAGCTCCCCCTTAAATGAAAAATCCATCATTCTTATACTAACTAAATATTGTATTCATGAATCCTAATGAATTAACCTATTTCCATATATCACTAAAATAACACATGTTTAGGAGATTCATATATCTCCGTGCTCTCATAAGACTAAATCTACTTTAGTATCCTTTTAGTCTTGATAGACACTATATGATTGACCACTTCATCAACCATTTGATCATCAATATGAAATGATAATAGACATTCTTGACTTTATTTCCCATTAATGTATTCTCTACCATAATAAACATTCCATTTGAGCTTATAGATTGATCATGACTAACCTTTACCATCTTTGGTTTCTAAACATCCATTTACCTTCTCTCTTGCACTATAGAGGCTTCAAACCTCCTATTTTGAATTGATGACCTTATAACTTTGTTAGGATAAAATATTTCAATGTGTCCTAAATTATGAAAATTATATCAAACCACCTCATACATACCTCTTGATTGATGTGAATTATGACTCCTTCCATAGTCCCATGAGTACTCATTCTTGGTAAGTATTCTACACTATCTTGATCTATGACCAAATTGACTACATAAAAAATAGTAACCATTGAATGAACTATCATACCTCATAGCATTCTGTTATTTGATAGGTATTTTCATGTTGACCTTCTTGTCTTTAACAACCTTCTCCTTGACTTGAGCTACTTTTTTTGGTTCTTCTTTGAAACCAAGACTTATTTTATCAATTTCAGACTTATGACTACTCAATATGTCATCTAGAATCTCGGTGATCTTTTTAAAATTAGAAAAAGTCTTCATCTTTCTAGATGCTTGATCTAAATTAAAATTCAAGGATTCATCTTCAGTTTCATACCTGATTCATTCTTTCTTTTTATACTTTAGGTTTGCATTGACTATATCCATTTATGCTTCAATTTGATTTCTGGTCTCATCATACTCCTTGGAACATTACTTAGTCTCTCATCAAACAAGCTAATATGCTCCTCATAGTCCTCAAATAATCATCTTAGTTTGTTATTATTTCTCTATTTGAACTTTAACTCCTCTAAGGTACATACCAATTCTGCCTCAAAGTTCACTTCAACTTATTCTTCATCTGATTCTACATCAATCATAAAGCCTTTCTCATTTGAGCAACCCTCATTGTCTGATTCTATGGCCATGAAAAAGGTTTGATTATTGTTATCATCCATATTAGATGTTCTTGTATCACTTACCTTAGATGAGTTATCTTCTTTGGTATAGAAACTTTTCTTATTTTTAAACTACCCTTTCCTAACTTCATTATTATTGAAATATCTTTTCTTATTTTTAGGCTTATAGGCCTTTCTATCATCTACATTATATTCATAATGTTCTTCATTATGCCTAGTCTTATCCTTGTTAGGACACTTGGATTCAAAGTGACCAATCTTACCACATTTGAAACACAACTTACCCTTGTACTTACTAAATCTAAAGCTCAACTTCCCAACAAACATGGCTATTAGTTCATCATCATCAACATCTAAACATTTCTCATTATTGATCATATTGGATTTTGAATTCTTATCAAATTTTAAATTTTCTTCCTTCTTGGGAGGTATTCCTTCATTTATTCTCATCTCATAGGCAATCAAGATTTCATCTATTTTGATTTTTTACAAATCTTGTATTTATTCTATTACAGACTCCTTAGAATCAAACTTAGGAGTTAGTGATATCAAAACTTTTTTAATAACTATATATTATTTCAATTATTATCATAATCATCTAATGACATTGACAACTTCATCCACCTTCAATAGGTAAGATGCAATTTTTTAATCTTCACTCATCTTTAGACTTTTAAACTATCTTCAATGGGTCTTTAATTTAGCCATCTTCACCTTGGTGTCTCCTTTATAGATAGTCTTAAATTTGTCCCATATCTCTTTAGATAATACATAGTTTATCCCATTTAAAATTTATGCCTATAATAGGCCACAAATAAAGTCATACATTGCCTTGGAGTTGTTTTCACTAGCTTTCTTACATGTCGCATCAGTTGATGAAATAGGAGGAACACTATAGACATCCACAATTGACTAACAAATATCATGGCATTGAGACATAAAATATATATTCATCCTAATGTTTGAAACTTCCTAATCAAATATATTTAATTATGGTGCCTTACTAGTAGAGAAACCACCTTGAGCTTCATAACTAGTCATCCTTGCTTTAATGATTTACTTTAGGATTTTAGACTTGATTCAAAGGACCAAAATTTGATACCGATATTTGGAAGAAAAATTATTGAGAGGGGGATAAATCATTATTCAAAACCTTTCTTATAAATTTCACTTAAGTAATTATGAACCATTGAAATAAGCACATATATATCCAACACACATAAGCACCTATTTGTATGAGCATGAAACACATAAACATAGCACATATGTGCAAAACCCTCAAGGGAAAGAAAACCCACTAATATATGAAAATGAACTATGGTCCTATAAAAAAACACCAAATTTAGTGAAGTACCAGATTCATATGGAACATCAACCCTAACTATTCAAGCACCCACTTGACTAGGCTTTAGCAAGTACCCACTTGCAAGGAGAATAAACCCCCAAGATGACTTAGAACAAACTCAACCACATATTGATTTGATCACATTTAGAACATATTGTTTCTAAACCAAATGATGATGACCACTTATTTATCTCTCCACACTTTTAGCCCTCTTAAACTACCTTCTAGGCCTCTTTGCTCAAATATGTCTCTTTAAGATTGATTAGATCATGTGACCTTGATCCTCAAACATAAAACCTCTAATAATTCTTCATAAATAATATTTTACACTCTTATGATGGTCTTACAAGACCTTATTATACTATGTAATATGTTATTTTAATATCTTACACTCTATAGACAGTAATGGCCTAAAACTACCTTGTATTAATATAAATATCTTGTTCATATCCTTCTTGGTCAGCCAAACACCCTCAACTTCTTAAGCAAGCCATGGAATAGATACTAAGACATTAAAAACATGGATACAATGTGATTTGAGTCCCTTTATTTTTGACATACCTCAATTAGGCCTCATTTCATCTTTAAGTCTCATAGAGACCTAATTCCATTATGTCTACTTTAGGACATGTTACACTTTACCTTCCTTGGAACACTTTAAAACTCCTCACATGGTAGGAACATATCATATGTCACTCAAATAGACCCTTTATAAGCTCATATAGGCTCCATAACAACTTTTGTCCTCAACCACCACTTGAAACACACCATTAGTATTGTTCACAATTAGGCATGTGCATACTCAAAAAGTTTATCTTGAATAACTGAAGCATAAACACAATATTTCCAAATAACCATGGCAAAAAATTAGATATACATAAGCTACATGACCTTAGGGTCATCACTATGTGTTTTATATTTCATATTTTAGGGTAAAAGGACTCAAACTATTTTTTCAAAATAACTTGTAATGAAATTACTTAGATGTTTGTATAGAATAATTATATATCACACAAAATAAGCAAAGATAAGATATCACACAATAATAATTGACAATAGAAAAGAATACTGAACAAAATAGTAGAGACACTTTAAGGGGGCAACCCTTATAACAATTCAATAAAGCATAATACTTAATATGATGATCAAATACTAACCACTACCTCTTATAAATAGTCTAATTTTTCATGGTTATTCTATAGGCCAACCTGATTAAGAACATAGAGAAATGTAAAAAGAATATAAAATAGGTATGTACACCATAATTCAACCACACATATCCCTAGACACACAAAAGGTTAAGAGCATAACATGCCCCCCTTCAGAACAATGTTGTCCTCAACATTGAATCAACTCTCGATCTTTTTGCATAAAGGATTCATCCTCCTAGGTGGCATCTTCACATGGCAGATTATTTCATTTGATCAGGTAATCCTCAATCACTCTAGACCATATGTACTTAGTGAAAATTTGAAGGATCACCTTAGGATCAATAATAAATACCCCTTTCTCATCCAATTTTGGTAACTCATTTTGAGTAGAAACTCTATGTCCAATGACTTTATTTAGGCATGATGCATGAAATATTGGATGCATGCAACTTGTACGCCATACTAACAATTTTTTGTAAGATCTAATAAAATCCATAATACTTAGGGGATAACTTGTTCTCATTTTTATTTT
Organism: Torreya grandis; assembly: GCA_037957365.1. Classification (NCBI taxonomy): domain Eukaryota; kingdom Viridiplantae; phylum Streptophyta; class Pinopsida; order Cupressales; family Taxaceae; genus Torreya; species Torreya grandis. The sequence continues at coordinate 433,998 of JARHVA010005087.1, read as the reverse complement.
TCTTCAAGGACATATTCTTGTATGGATTCATGTGAAAAAAGACCTAATCACCAATGTCAAAATGCTTTTTAATCCTATGTTGATTTGCCTACTACTTCATGTGATTCTAGGACATGGCTAAATTTACACAAACTTGAAAGGACCTCTTATTAATGGTGAATATGTTCCTCAACTGTAAGAACATTATGATGGACCTTCAAGGTTGAAGTGATAGATGGAGGGTGGTATTCATACATGGCCACAAATGGAGACATTTTTGAATAAATATAAATATAATTATTATACCACCATTCAAAAATTGGCAACCAATGAACCCATTTATCCTATTTATCAGAAACAAAATAATAGAGATATCTTTCCAAACATTTGTTTACTACCTTAGTTTTTCCATCTAATCTAGGATGATAGGATGAGCTATGAGCCAACTTGGTGCCTAAACATGAAAATTATTTAGTCCAAAAATTACTAGTGAAAATGGGATATTTATCATTGATAGTGATTTTAGGATATCACATAGTTTATGAAATATAATAAGAAAAGTAGAAGTTATTGTACTAGCAAAAAATGTCTTTAATAAATTAAAAAATGATCATACTTACTGAGATGATACACAACAATTATGATAATATTTTGACTATCAAATCTTGATAACCCTATAGTGAAATCCATAGACACCTCTTCTCAACATTGGATAAGGATGGACAAAGGCTACAAAAGACCTATTTTGATGGTTTAAATTTTATTTTGTTGACAAATCATACATTCATCCACATATTTCTAGACATCCCCCTTGATTCCTTCTCAAAAAAAATATTTCTTGATTCTATGATAGGTTTCCAAAAATATTTAATGACTCCCAAGTGGAGTTTCATGAATTTCTTATAAGATTTTTTATTTGAGAAGAGAAGTTTTACATAGGTATATTCTATCTTTATACCATAATGGATTACCCTTCCCTATGAATTTTCCAAATCCACCCAAACATTGATGAATATCATAAATCAAATCATGGGTATCACTACCATTTTTCCATTCTGATCTTTCTTCCTCTATCCAATCTACCTTCCAAATGGTCATGGTACATAACAATGCCTCAACTAATTCATCCCTCCTGGATAGTGCATCTACAACCACATTTTCCTTGCCTTTCTTTTAGATTATTTTAAAACCATAGCCTAACACCTTAGTTACCTATTTATAATATTATTTTAATGTAACCATTGTTCCAAAAAATATTTGAGACTATCATGATCATTCTTTACCTAAAAGTGATGACCCATCAAATAAGGTCTCCATTATTTGGTTACATGTAGAATGTCCATCATTACTTTCTCATAGATGGGCTTGGTATAATTATTACACTTCAATTGGTGAATTTAAAATGCAACTGGTCTACCTTATTTCATGATCAGAACACCCATACCATATTCAGATGCATCACATTCAACCACAAAAGTCTTAGAAAATTTAGGAGTGGCCAACACTCGAGTGGTCCACATAGCTAGTTTCAATTGTTCAAATGCCCTCATAGATATATCAGTCCACTAGAATTAGTCTTTATAAAACAAAGAGGTGAGTAGGGTTGCAATGCTACCATAATGTTTGACAAACCTATGATAGTAACCAGTTATCCTCATAAATCCCCTTAGTTGTTTTAGTGTCTTAGGAATTGACCAGTCTACCATTACTTACATTGTTTTAAGATCCACTTTCACCCCTTCATGTGAAACCATATGACCCAAATCCTATAACTCATGAGCTCCAAAAGTACATTTGGAAAATTTGGCATATAAATGATGTTCCAAAGTTGAGAGTACGTATTTCATAGTTGTAAATGGTCTTCTTAATTTTTACTATAAATGAGGATATCATCAATAAACACTAGAACAAATTTCCTTAAAAATGGTCTAAAAATAGTATTCATCAAACTATGAAAGTTTAATGGTGCATTTTTTAGAACAAAAGGCATAACCATAAACTCATAATGGACGTCATGAGTTTTAATAGTTATTTTGGGTATGTCTTCATCATGGATCTAGATTTGATGATACCCAGAGCATAGATCTAACTTGGTAAAATAAAGAGCACCAATCAATTCATCTATCAAACCATCAATGACAAGAATAGGAAACTTATCTTTGATAGTGTACTTGTTGAGCTCTTTATAGTCAGGGCAAATCCTCCAAGTGTCATCTTTATTTCTCACTATGACAACTGGTGAAGAATATTCACTTTGGCTATGGTGAATGATTCTTACATCCAACATCTCCTATACCATATTTTCAATTTCACTTTTTTAGGTGTAGGGATACATGTGTGGCCTAATGTTTGGTAGTGTATTAATAATAATAATTTTTATGGAATGATCATGTGTGTGGCTAGGTGGAATTCCTTTTGGTATGTCATCAAAAATAATAGAATGGGCATCAATCACTTGTTATAGATCAAGAGGTGGAGATGGTTGAGCTGGTTGGACTTTAATTGAAAATAAGATAATTAGAAGTCATTTAGCACCCTTTCTAAAAATATTGGTCATTTGATGGGAGCTAACAAGCTATGGAGATTTAACCCTTAATCTCATTATCTCAAATTTTCTTCACTTATAATGAAAGTGCATGAATCATTCATTATAAATTCATCTTAATAGTGCCCAAAGTGGTGAGCCACTATACTCCTAGAATAGTGTTAGATCCACCCATGGGAATAACAACATAAGAGAATCTAACAGGTAGTCTCCCATGGCCAACTTAATACTTTGATATTTTCCTAAATAGTTGATAATACCACCATTTAAAATGCTGACCTAAAATGCTAGAGTGGGATAAATTAAATAGTTTAAATGAGCATCTAACTTATTATTGATGAAGTTGTGTGTACTCCCATAATCAATCAATATAGTGAGCTTATGTTTCTTAAGGAAACCCACCACCTTAAGAGTTTTGGGAGTACTAATATTTGAAAGGGCATGATAGTAAATAGTAGGTTTAGATTCTTTAAATTCCTTATGTCTTCAAATTCCTTATGTCCTCCTACATCCTCCCTACTTGTCTTCTCATCATATTCATCCTCATTAGCACCTTTGATGAAAAATAAATTATTTTCAACATAATGATTTCCTTTGATCCATTTACTATTGCAACCATAACACAACCCTTTGGCTTGTTTCTCCTAAATTTACTAAGGTGTCAATCTAGTGGGTTGAAGAAATGATGGTGATAGAAAGGTGTGATCATGACCAGTAGTGAAAATTTTCTATTTAACCATCTCTTTTTATTCTATGATACATGTCCTTGGGATATATTCTGATACATATGATGGATTAAACATCTAAACCTCTAATTGGATCTTATCTTGGAGTCCACCCAAAAGAATATCAATCAAATTTTCCTTAGTGATGTCTACCACCCATAAGGATAGATTCTAAAATTGATTAATATAATCATTCAAAATTCCTAGTTGACATAGTTTGATAACTAGATAAAGTAGTTATTAGAGACATTATTATGATAATGAGATAATAATTCATCAGTGAAAATAGACCATGTAATAAGAGCACCATTTTTTTAGCACACAGCTAGTGATGCCAAATGAATTAATCATGTTCTAGATATAGATATGCCACTATCACCTTTCGAGAACTAGGATTTTGGTGTAGATCAAATAAATTATCAATTTTGGTAATCCAAGTGAGATTATCCTTACCATCAAACTTACACATGTCCACTTTTTCCAACATCAATTTCACACTAGGATTAGAGCTATTAGTGTTGAGAGGATGATGACCCAAATGATGAAGTGGAAGGTTATTTGCCTGTAACTGAGATGAAATGATAGAAAATTTCATAGTGATCTAATGTAATTGAGTATGCACCCCATTAATCTCTCTATGAATCCATGAAACATCACTTTGAACTACAAAAAGTCATCCTATCACACCAAGCCCTTTATGTTAGCCTGATGTTGAGAAATTAATGGATTTGAAGTTATAATTCCATGTCATCCCTATAAGGAGTCTCATAAATTTCTTTCCACCCATTTTTTTACTTGAGAAGTGGGACACACCATGCACAAACCCTAGGATGGTTTTTTCCCCAAAAAAAGTGTAATAAGAGATGGTACCATTATGATTGCCTCAATAAGACAAATCTAATAACTACTTTTACACAGTACGATGAAAAATTTTGGTACCAAAAGAGTATACTATTATAATATATAGTTGCAATCATTTCATCGAGATGAATCCAATAATTGTAAATGTACAAAGGGAAAATATTTATATAAAACTTTTTTTTAATATTTTTTTCAAAAATTATTTTAAATAATACTATACTGATAAAAAATTAATTCTTCCTAGATTGAAAGTTATATTTTTTCACTAATTTTGATCATAGAAGTCATGCCTTGCTAGATCTAAAAAAAATTATCATAGGAAACTTGCCATTATCAAAGATTTGATACCACTTGTAATGAAAGTAATTTGATGTTCACATAGAATAATTATATATCTTATAGAATAAGCAAAGATAAGATATCATACAATAATAATTTATATAAGAACAAAATAATAGATAATATATAGTAGATCCACTTTAAGGGGGAAACCTCCAAAACAATGCAATAAGAGTTGAATACTTAATATGATGATCAAATACTAACAAATACCTCATATATATAGTCTACTTAGACATGGTTATTCCATAAACCATCCTAAATAAGAACATAAATAAATGTAAAAATAATATAAAATAGGTATGTAAGCCACAAGTTGGCCACACATATCCCTAGACATACCAAAGGGCATAACATAGCCCACTCAGAACTGCCAACTAGCCTTAAAACATAATCATGGAAACTTGAACTTATGATACCTAAAAGAAAACAATAACATAATTAAAATTAATTAACATGATCCTAAAATAACCTCTAATAAAAGTATCATAATCTCTAATGGAAATTATTGGTCTTATAGACCTATTTGTTGACCTTCTCTCTCATAGACCTTACTTAGCCAATCAATCCATTTTGAGTTGAAGATTTTAAATTATTTAACTAAGTAAAAAACATTATAAAAAGTATGGATATAACATAACATTCCCAGAAAAAAATACCATGTGAATTATGTAATTCAACTCAGGGCATTAAACTTCAAACTCATCACTACAACTTGCTTACCCAAAACTGCCAGTTTGACTTGAAGCACAATCATGGTGAAAATGACGTTCAAAACTTGTATGACAAATTTTAGAGACTTAAAATTAATTTATATTATATTATGATATCATTATACCATTTTTAGATAAATAGATAATATGGTTAAATGGTAATATTGGTCTTGCATACCAATCCCATAACCTTACACAATCATTATCTCATCTATACTAGATAATTCAACTTATGAACAACATTTTCACCATATTTACTGACCTCAAAAACTTATATAAAAAATTATAATGTCTTAAATTTATTTTAAAAAATCCCCATGTACTTGGGTTTATCTTTAATCCATGATAACACATCCCTAATCACTTTCTCACTTTTTCCTAGGTTTCTCAATGTTTCCACCATTAGGCCTATTAGCAATTGGTCAAATTGGATGACTAGTTTATCACACCTAAGAAATATATATTATCCATAAAAATTCATGTAAACAAACTAAAAGTCTCAAAATTTTTCCATAATCTATTTAGAAATTTTGACTTGGTGAACTCTGACTGATATGATAAATCTACAAGAAATAAGGCCTTTCTTATAGGGTCCACTCATTAACCTTAAAAACTAATCAAACCTAGAGGTGCATAGGAGAGTTTAATATAGTATCAATTCACTTATCTATCCATTACAATCAATTATGATCACTTTATAACAATATCATTCACATTGGGTCATTTTTAGGGTTTTAAAGAGGTACTATTTTTGGTATTAACGATTGTTCATAAAGGACTGACCCTCATTTACAAAACTAATAACTATATATATATATTATATAGGACCCTTAACCATATATAATTAATATCTCATTTCCCCATTCATAGGTTACACATGCCAATGAACATTTGAGATTCCTTCTCTAGTTGAGAACCCTTCATTCTATGCATACTAGAGACCTCAAAACCATTTTTATTGCCTTTTCTTAAAAATCATGACCTTAAACTTGGTAAATACAGCTAGGACAATATATAACACCATTTAAAATGATCACATGCTCATTATTATCTTAAAATATAAATCTCATACCTCATTTTTCCACCATCTCTCTTTTTGCTTGCTTAGACCTTGACCTACAAACCAGATTAGGCCTTGAAACTAACCTTTTAACTTCTTTCAATGCACTTTTAACCTAATTATAAAACTCAATAAACTTATATAATTTTCAAACACTAATTTAAATCATTCATAGGCCCTTAAAATACTTAATAACACCTTGTTACATCAGTTAGGGTCTCGAACTAGTCTACTTACAGACTTAGAATTAAGGTCTTACCCCTGTAGGATCACATTGAAACTATTATAAGTTTTTAAATTACTCATATGTATAATAAAGAAACCTTATATACCTTATTTTTCCTCTATGTATCCATATAAATTAGCCACCATGATCAAACCTTCTCACTAAGACTTTACAAGCTATGATTAGTGCCATGATTAGGATTCTCAAGTACTTGAAGCTTGATAACTGATCTTGAAACACTCTTTGATGCTTCTAAACCTTTATCACATGCCTTGCATGCTCACCTTGCACATTCTCATGATATGACGATGCTTTTTATGACTAGGATTTCTTTAGACATATTATATTCAAGGACTAGTACTTAAACATGCTTACCTTGACCTAAAACATGACATCAACCTTAAAATAATAATTAGGTTTCCTTAAAATTATCTCTCAATAGAGAGACATTATGTTTCTTTCAAATTATCTCTTTTCATATATCTTCCTTGTCACATCAAGTACATAATATTATGTCACATAGATCATTATCCATGGATCTTCACTAGATGCACCTTGACATCAAATGACATCAACCTTGACATCAATGACAAAAATTTTCAATAGTATCCTCAAATGTGACTATTGCCTCTTTAGTGGTTAGGTGAAAAGTCAATGTCTCTCTATGCTAGTGTTCTACCAACATGATCAAATAAGATAAATCCACATAGATAAATGGAATCTAAACCACTTAATGTAAATCTAATTCATGTATAAATATAATCATCTCAACCATCTAGATCTATGGGGCACACAAGTAGTGGGAATGTCACTCCCATGTAGTCAAGACCGTTAGTCACACCTATAATCATATATAGATTAGTGCTATCCTAACTATATGTTACTATATAAAACTAGGCCTCACCTACCAATCCTATTTCCCCATCTCTCATAGATATTGGACCCCTATTAGGTCCCTAATCTAGTTATTTTTAACTTCGAAGGTGAAGTCACCATTTTCCCAAACTGTAAAATTATTGTTTAGCAATTTTTCACTTTTAAGTAAAAATCACCATTCTCATTTTCACCAAAATATAACTTAGGATAAAGATAGGCTAAATAACCATTTCAGTGATTTCCAATATTTTTTTAGTGATTTTACCATTTTATGTAATGGTGACTTTGTACAAAGTAACTACTTTCCTTGGTAAAGCCATCATTTTGCCTAAAATGCAAATGGTGACTTTGCTATTTTCTCCTTAGATATAGAAATTAATGACATAAATTATAAATTTGAGAATACTTAATAGTGTCCCATAATGTGGAATTTACATGTGCTCTCTCATCCACTTGAAAACATGTTAAACTCCTCGATGTGTCATTTTTATTAGCTAGATCACGTAGGAAACCATAGCTTAAATTTCAAAATGGGTAAGGTCAAAATGATTTTTTTTAACCCCAAGGGTGAATATATAGCCTAAAATTTGAATTTTTACCCCCCAAGTTCCCAAGGTTAATTTTTCATGCTCCAATAAGTGTATTTTTCACATTTATGGTTCATTTAATGTGTTTTTGATCATATATGCCTTATTTTTTTATTGTTTTATAACTAGACCATATTTTTGGGCCTCTTTTAAGACCTATTTAATAAAATTATTTTTATACCTATACCATATATTTTTAAAAATGTACATATTTTTGCTCACACATAGGATAAAAATGTGTTTTTATCCTTTTTAGCTCATTGTAAATCCATTTTTCATATTTTTGCATGTGCTCCCCTTCCCAATATACCCAGATGTGGTAAATTATTTTTTGATTGATCAGTGATATATATTGCCTTTTTGGGGTAAACTCATTTTAAATCATGTTATTTAAATGTGATAATGATTATAACTACCGTTTGTCAATTCATTCTTTTTCAACCAATTTAATGGTTATAATTGCCTTTAGGCAAATCATTATTTTTGCATCCCATGTTAATGATTATAAATGCCTTTGGGAAAATCACTATTTCACTGATCAACCCATCCTATTAAGGAAAACACCTATACCACTAATTATAATAGCTTTTTGGTAAATTAGTGTCTCACCCATTACTATTATAACTACCATTGGGGAAATCAGTGTCTCACCCATTACAAAATATAACCACTTTTGGGTAAATCAATGTCCTACCATTAGTTACTCATTATAACCACCTTTGGTAAATTTAATGACTACAACTCCATTATTTATTATAATATACTTTGGAAAAATTAGTAATTCCACCCCCATTACCACTAGATCGTGTCATTTTCTTCATTTTGAAGGAACATTTGACAACTCTATTTTGCCACCCACTCCTTTTAGGGGTCATCAAGGGATAATCAACTACCATTTGGGGAATGAACATTTCATATTAATGGATTTTTCATTATTTTAGAATATATTACTATTCTTGTGTCTTTTAATGCCTTCTTCAATAGGGGCAAGCTATAAACACTCAGTTTTGGTCACTTTCATGCCTAAACTAGGATTCAGATCAATTTTTAATAAATTTTTTAATTAAAGCCTAGAAATAACTTAAATTACCAAAAATTATCTTTGTAATGGATTTAATTTCTTAGAAACATGGTGATGTGTGTTTATTTGGGTTATTACCCTATATGCACCAATAACCTAGTTTAGTTTTAACCCTAGTCAAGTTGTGACCTAGAAAATTAACATTCTTTGTCTAATCTATTAATGAAAAACATTTAAAAAAACAATGCCAAAATCCAAAAATCACTAATCAATATTAATTAAAAATTAAATCTCAATTAGCTTACCTAATTAAAAATTCTAAGTATTTTTTAGCCATATATGAAGTCAAAGTCAAGGGAACTAATAAATTGATTTATTAACTCCTAATATTATAAAAAGGTGAGTCCCAACCTTGTAAATATCTAAAGTTAGTTTTCATGGCTCATAAATATTTTAAAATGAGTTGTCAAGACTTCATAAGTGCTTTGACCAAACCCATGATTAACCTAACTCAACCTCAATTATTTTAGACTCAACCAAAGTTAGAGCTAAACCTAACCTATAGAGGGTTAAAGTTAATTTTGAAACCTATAATTAAAATTTCCCTCACTCTACTAGAAAAAAATTTATGTGTAAGGTTATTTTATAATAATGCCTTTGAGAAGCCATCAAAATAATGTTATAATTCTAATTTGATACCAAGATTCACACTAACCCAAGAAAATCAAAGAAAATCCATATGTGGCCATTAGACAAGTGCTACCAACATGGATAATCATTTATGGAAGTATCTAATGTCATAGACTGAGCAAAAATATCTACTATTGCAATAAGTAGACATCAATTTTAGTAATGGAGGTAAAATTATTATGTGTTTTTATCTCTATTTTTTGGTCTTGTCTACTATGTTATTCTCCCCTAGTTCTTAGGCAAGAGTGTTTAGTTTCATTGTATTTTTATGTATGGAATTTTACTTGATTCACTAACAAGTAACTAATCAACATTTATGTTCTCTTAAGACTCCTAAGATACATTGTGTTATCACCCTAAGTCATGGTTATATGACTATCATATTATATAGTGAATTGTAAGGTTAAATGCTTCTTGGAGACTCTTTGTATTCATACATGATTTCACTGAGGTTCATGAAATTTAAGGATGATAGGTTTCATATTAAATTATTCATGGGGATCAGAAATCTATTAAATTTTTAATAAAACTCATGGGTACACAAAGAATATGTGTGCATGAGAACCATTGTACCTACTTGGTTGATTAAGTAATTCCTAAAATATCATGGGTCTATGATTATAAAATTCAGCACCTTGGAAACAACCTATGGGTTAACAGAGTTCATGTAACGATGAGTTAACAAGTGGTGACAAATTTCAAAATTATTCTCATGTTCATGGGTTTTGTGGCCTTGATTTTATCCCATGATGTGTAAATATAATCGCACGAGTCTAGGATCCTAGGATTTTGACATGTGACACAATCATGGGGGATCAAAATTTATAAATAAATCATAGTGAACATGGATGCATCTAAGGTTATAAATAACATTTAATGTTTCCATGGGTCCATGTGAGTTAAAAATATAATGGAAATTTTTTGGATCAATTAAGAAAATAATAATGGATCATGAAACATGGAACGATCATGGGAAACCTACAAGCATGGTTCAAATTTGTTCATAATGAATAATGGTGACAAATGGATATTTATATTATCACAAAATTCATGTTAATCACTAATTTAGGTGTTTGACGTCTTGTTAGAAATATTAAAAATAGAATTTTTAGATAATGATCACCATAAAACATTAAAAACATACATTTAATAACTATTATAAATATATTTTGGCATAATGGGGAGTTAATTGAAATTTAAATAAATCCAAAATGGGACAAAAAAAAGGTACTTTTAAGGAAGGATATATTCGAGATAGGAGATCAACTAAAGGAGAGGAAGAGGAAAGCTCAACATTAGAAGATTAATAAGTTAATATATTTGATGAAAAAGAAATAAGGGACCATAAATTAGTGATAGATGATAATAGTGATCAAAGGGAGAGGTGTTAGAGAGGATTTGTAGAGTATACAATAGAATAGAGAATTTGAATGTAAATATATTAAAGTCTTAGAATTAAGGATATAGAGATAGAATAGGTGTAGAGATTCACTATGAATGTATATGTTGTTAAGGATTTATTTCATTGAATACATAGATAATGAATGTTTTTTTATTATGTACACTTGTTACATGGTCAAGGGCATCTTTTCATAGGTAAATCCTACTGTGAAATGCATGAAAGATGAATACCAATGATAAATTCAATACCCCACTTGCTAAAAGGATTTTTAGGAAACATAAAATTCAAAGGTATAGTAGGAATATAATCTACCCCTAAAAAAATTAATATGGAATATAATATATGACTAGGTGGTGGGCATCTTTAGATAAAGTTGGAAAATAATACATATCACACAAAACATTAGGTGTTTTATTTTTTGCAGCATAATGAACATAATAACTACCTTCATGACAAATCCTAAGAACCTATTCATTATGATCATGCATTATAAATCCTATTAAAATTCCAACCCTATTCCTAATAAATCAAGTAAAATAAGCATTTAGGCCTGAAACATCAATGCTATTCTCTATCTTTTGTTTAGGGAATTAGGTCATGCCTCATTTTGGAAATAGAAGACTAAGTTATGATACCCATAATATTGAGATAAAATATAGTCTCCATATTTCATTTCAAGACCAATCTTGAATATTTTTTCAACATAACCACCTTTCATGGTCTAGAAGTGATTTTTATCCTATAACTTATCAGTTATGACAAGAATTATAATTTGAACAACAAAAGTTACATTTTTATAAATATTCTTAGCTAAGTCATTACCCTTACTATTTTTGCACATTTTAAACTCAAATTTAAAACTCTTGTATCCTAAATATCCACATAGATAATATTCATTTGATCATTGGGGTTTTAAAGGGATAAGGAAAAATAGGGACATTAGAAAATATTATGGAATTTTTTCCCAACAAGAGATATATAAACTTACCTAGTGCTAAGATAAAAAAAATAACAAGCATTACAACCAATGTAAACCTAGTTTAAATATCTTTGATCACTTAGATCATGTAATGTATGGGCCTTTCTTCTTTATTGTGATTATAATGAGTGATCACAATCATGTAGCCTAATCAAATGCATTTTTATATCAAAAAATAGGTTTACTAAGATTAGGTTTAACTAACATTAGGGAACTAAAATTTTATTTATTACCTCATAAAATAATTCAATTTAACATGTATCCTACTTGTAAAGGGTTTCATTTTTTTTTTATAAAAATCAATAATGGAATTATGTACAAAGTTTATTTTACTAAATAAATAATGAAAAATAGAATCATCTTTAGGTGGAGGTAGTTATTTCATAGTTTTATCCCAATAATGATGGACATAGATTATATCCTTAGATATAAATCAACCTAAAAATGATTATTAAATCATCCAATTAAGTTTCAAATATATAGATTAATGAATCACCCTTAGGGATTGGAAGGTCTCAAGTTTTTAAGTGAATTTGTGATTGTAGTGTATATATGAGTGCAAAGATGAAGAGATAGGATGAATTTAAAAGGATATTCTAAGGTCAAGATGTGAATAAAATAGTGAAAAACTATGGACTCAAGAAATAAAGTAGAGGACTAGATGATTCATACATCATCCAAAGCATGTGAAAAAAAAATTAAGAAGAAGAGTCTTGTAAGACTCTCACAAATGTAGGATCCACAAGAGAAAAAGTGGTGGCATAGATAAAATTAGGGGAAGATATGATAGGAATGAACAAATAAGAATTAAATATAGATAAGATTGAGTTAGGGATTAACCCAATAATATGTTTTATAGTGAGAGAACAAAACCACATTGGCTTTAGGAGGATCTGGTCAAATGGTAGTGGCTATAATCCCATCATATAAATTAAGATGAGAGAATGACCATCTTGGTGTAGCTAATCAAACAAAGGTGGGTTTAATCCCAAAGGTAAATGTAATAAGAAGAGAAACATTAGATTGAGTTACATTCACAATGCTCAATTATGGATAAAAATAAGAGAAAACTTTCATAGATAAGGATTAAATATGATGGGTTTAATCCCATAAAATAGAAGAGAGTGAAAAAATATAAGCAAAGTAGATAAATTGGAAACCAAAAAGAATTTGTAAATGGAATAAAAATAAGAAAACCAGTTGAGGTATTTGGTGTGATGGAAAGGAAAGACATGGTGATAAATATCAATGATAAAAATAGTGGTTCTCCACTTATTCCATCCATGTGACAAGATATCGTAGTTATCAATACATTGAGTGTCTTATATAGGAACACGTAAGTTGTATGGTCAATATTTATTTAGTAAAAATAGGTAGATAGTTCTAAATTTTTTAATAAGGAGTCTTGAAAGGTGATTTATTAGTTCATATAGGTCATTAGATCACATGGTAACATTTAATTTTCTTTTGAATGGTCACACATATTCCTCTCACAACCTAAGTTTCAATGGATAAATAGGCTATGAATTACCATGTATAATAAGAACACCCATAGTTTCAATGTTCCTTAGAGACAACTCATACACTTATTTTATCATGGACACCTCAATTTGATATTTATTACTAAGTTATCACCCTAGGTCTTGATTGTATAACTATCATATTATATGGAAAATTGTAAAATTTAATGGGTCTAGGAGACTCTTGGGATTCATGCATGAGATAGTGGTGGTTCATGTAGTCTATATAAGATATATATATATATATATATATATATATATATATATATATATATATATATCATATTTTAATTATTTATAGGGATCATAAATTATCTAAGTGGTTTATATCACTAATGGGTCAACAAATAAGACATGTGCATGAGTACCATTAGATCTAATGGGTTAATTAAGTAAATCCTAAAGTATCATGGGTCATGTCATAGAATTGAATACATTTGGAATAATCCATGGGCCAATATATTTTAAGCAATGATGGGTTGATGGGTTATGATGACTATCAAAATTATTCTCATGTTTATTTGGTCCATGGCCTTGGTTTCCTCCCATGGTGTGTAAAGATAATCATGTGATTCTAGGATCCCAAGATTATGACATACATCACAATTATGGGGGTTCAAAATTTATAAATCAATCATAGTGAATGTGGATTCATTGAATATTATAAAAAACATTAATTGTTTCCATGGGTCCATGTGAATTAAAATACTTTCCATGCCCATTTTTCATTAAAAACATACAAAACACATAAAAAATACATTTAAACCATAAATTAAATTTGCACAAACTAAGTACTATAACTATCATGTAGTATCACATATAAAAAGACTATTGAAATTTGTTTGCCTCTGCTCACATAATTTATTCACAATGCTTACTCAACCACTTCTTACATAATTGAAATCAAGATGATCATCAAAATTGACCCAAGACCTCGCTGATGCTCTTAAATACAAATGTTGGATTTAGGTTATAATGAGTCTAAATTAACATGGGATACAATCATGCCATGTGTTTTAGTCTTGGACCTCTAGTTCTATTGCTCAATCTATGATCCTTGAATTTTGTGAGCTCTATGATAATTCTATGTGTTATCATCATGGGCTCTTAGGAATTTGATGGCATTAGCCCCAGCCTTCCCCAAATCAAGTCATAGAGGATTTCATGATCCAAGATGCTTCCACGTGGAAACATCTCATACCCTGAGAGTTATGGAGGCATAAGGGATTTATCCCAGCATCTTAATCTTCTAGGCTATTTGGATGATGCCACATGACATCATCTAGTTGGATTGAGTAAAACATGTAAATTGGATAAGGAAAATTCTAATTTGAAGTCTAAGTCACAAAGGCCTAAGAAAAAGATGCAGGTCTTTGGTATTGCTAAAGCATGATGGGTCACAAAAAGTCAGGATGATTCCATGTGATAGCATCCTACTCTTCCACTAGCTTGGAATCAAGCTCATGATACAACCCTCTATGGTATCATGGGTCACCAAGATTATTCCACATGGTAACATCCTACTCCTCCACTTGCTTAGAGGTAAAGTTTCAAGTATGGTAATCCACAATACCATGGGTCACTAGGATGATTCCACATGAAAACATCTCATGAGCCTACCAACTTGACATATAACATATGTCAAACCATAGTAATGTCACTCCCAAGTTCATGGGGAAATGACACATGTTTTCCTATGATTCACTCATCTAAGTCAATAAATTGACTAAGGCAATTTTGAATTGCTAAGGAAAAAAAAACAAATAGTTGAGGTGTTAAATTGGCTAAGGAAAAAATGCCTCACAATGACCAATTTAAAAGTGATGAAGGGAAGGTTTATGTGGATGAATGAGTCATAATAAATAACCCCATTTAGGTAAAATGCTACACAAATATCTTCATGGATGGCTAAGGCTAAGACAAAGTCAAGTACACTATGCAGTGAAGTTTTCCAAATGGTTGTGGCTGAGACAATACCAAAACTAGGTGTAGTTGAGTTATAAATTGACTAAAGCTCGATCTGGAGTAAAAATCAAAAAATTAATTAAAGAGCTAGGACTTGGTTAAGGACATATAAATTATTGTGTAGGTTACTACCAACTAATTTATTTATACAGTGTCTTTCTTCATCAAAAGACATGTTGCTAAGCTAATAATCCATCATACAAATTATGGGCTCAACACTAAACTAATATTCTCATTGATTAAGTCAATAACTAAAATATTCAATCATAATTTACTTTGACCAAATGTTATTTAATATTTAAGTGTACTTCATAGACTAAAGGATGGATGAATAATTTAATCTATTCCTTTGATTGGTTAATGGCCCTTGGGCCCATCCATTTCAATAAAATATAAGAACAAACTAGATATTTATAACAAGTAAAAGCCTCAACATTAAGGGGATTGGTCTGTAAGACCTTCTTAATTCATTAATCCTTAATAAGGTTGACTTCATTCTAACCTAAATCCTTCATGCGTAAATCTAAGTTTCTATTTAAGGCATTCTTCAAGTATAGATGGACTTGTTATAAGGAATGTTTAGAGCAAGTGGCTTACTTAAATCTTGAGCCCAAAGGGACTTTTCATAAGGCATCCATTTTTATCCTAAATAAAATCACCTTTAATATTTAAGTAGTCTATCTATACTATTTATAATAAAAAAATCACATCTATTTATTCAGTTACACTTATATCTACTCAAGCTCAATCCATTGAGTCACAACACTTTTTTATTACAAAGGAAGACATAATGCTTATAAACAAGCCACTCAAGACCAATATTTAAGAAAGTAAATCCATATGTTTATTTAATTAAAACACCCTAAAATTCTAAATGATATTTCATACATATTGGATACTTTAAAAGGTCCTATAACCCAAGTATTCATGCAGATTATAACTTACTTTAACATTGAAGTTTTAGTGCATAGAAAACATATATTTTATTCCATAATTGGAATATTAAAACTCTATCCTTAAAAATAATATAACAATTAGGATGGATACTACAACAATAATAATCCAATATATTCATGGTCCTATTCTCATAATGGAACTATACATCACTTGCTTTGATTCAAAGAAAAAAACCTAGTAGTCTTAAATGGTTCTCTACATCCACTCACAATCATCTACTGACCATAACAATAAATACTCACCACCAAACCTTTTATCATCATAAATGTTTTGGTCTAGACAGCCCCAAGCTCAAGACTCCCAACTCTGAGCATGTTTATATCACTTGGCGAAGACAAAGATGGGAATCTAAGAAAGTGTAGCTAACATAAGGGAAGACCATGAAACACCTATAGTCATGTTTATAGTTATTCCCAAAGATATTCACATATTAATAATAACAAACAATAATTTTAGTGATAATTTAAATGAAGTAAAATATTCAACAATATAGTATATGCAAGCAAGTTCTTACAACATAATAACGTTTATAACAAGTCATGAAATAAAAAGGGATTTAATCACTCTATTTCTTCTTTCCAATGGTCATAGGAGAGTTAAACAACCTACCATTATGCCACACATAAGAGTAATTTAACCTCTTTCATCATGAAATTCATGGGAAAATCAATAACCTTCCATTGTGCCCTACACAAGAGGACTTTGATAGACTACCATCATGAAAATGTTGCTCTCAGATCACCATCAGATAGTGTCAACAACATATCAAAAAACTCATAAGATCAAAACACTTCATGAAAATAAGGAAGCACAATCCTCTCCAAAATCCTTAGATGTCAAGCACAACATGGTGCCCAATGATTATCCATGGATAAATAATAAAACAAGTATAATAAACCAATTTATCTTATTCTCTTAGAAGTAAATATCAAATAGAGAATACAAACATTTCATTCTAATGAACAATAGATAACATTGTTTAGTATAAATCCCACCTATTGACCTCCAAACCACCTAAGTGTTATCCTTTAGACATTTAAGCTTTACTTTCTTAACCTGTTAATCATATCTACTACGTTTCCTTCTCCTATACTAAGTCTAATTCATTTTTAATTGGAAAAAAGTCTATAACAAGAGGAGATCAACATCTATATATAAATGTCTTAGGATTAACCAGACACTAGTTTCTTTCCATCCCATGCCTCATTAAGGGATGTCTTTTTTATGTTTATTTAAGGCACACGGTAGATCTTATAGACTTATGAGGTTGCTTCTTGGGTTATCTCACCTCTATCCCCATTAGATTTCATTTAATGGATTAAATTTAATATCTCTTAATTATCCACTAAATAATTTATACATTAGTTTCAATATTTTATAGATATCCAACAAGTTTCACCAACCAAGATTAAAGTCTAGCCACCTAATACATAAGTTATGCCAATAAGGGTGATGGACTAGAAGTCTAATTGATTAAACAAAGGAAAAAGGAAGGTAAAGTTATTTATTAGTGATAAAACCATGTTTGGCATAGTCTCTTTTCCTCATTGGCCCCTTTTTATATTCCTATACACTTTATGTACACATTAAATTCCTCTAACCTAATAGCTAAAGCTATGGAATTTAATCAAACAAGTCAATTTAAATCAATTGTCCATAGTCAAATATTCATGAAATATAGCATTCACATATATAATTTCATATGATTAAATATATAATTAATTACCAATTTATCAACTTAGAAGTAATAATTTAAATATTTTTAAGTCAATATATCACATAAACATTTTCAATTTTCATAAGGAAACATAAGCATAACACCATACTTTCATAAGTTAAAAATCAAAGGATGATTGATAATATGTCCTTCCCATGGTTCCCAACAAATGAAAATCCTCCTTAAATCCTTACACATCTTATCTAGACATGACCTAACAACATAATTAAATATTCATATCATATGAGTCATAATTACATGGTCATCTTTTGTAAAGATGAGCACTATGCAAAATGGGTCCTCACATCCCCCTCCCATTAAATAGACTTCCACATGGAAGTCACTAAAAGAGGTGAGGATAATGAAATCTTATAGGTGAAACATATTCCCAAGTTGATATATATTCATCATATTTGTCCCACTTGACCTTAACCTATTCTAGGTCTCTACCTTGAAGGGTCAATATAGTTCATGCTAATATCTTGATAAGCTCCAAAGTCATAGCCCCATTGGTCTCAACATTCAAGGTAATATAATCTAGTTTATGATCAATGTTAGAAACACACTAATTCAAACTAGAAACATTGAATACATCATGAACATGAGATAGGCTAGGTGTCAATGCCAGTCTATAAACTACTAGGCCAAGTGTTTCCAATATCTCAAATGGTCTAAAACAATGACGTGCTAACTTTGACCCTTTTCCATAATGAATGGGGTTATTTTTGGGTCTCACCCTCAATAAAAAATTATCACCAACATTAAAATTTTGATCAATTCTCTCTGCATCTACATACTTCTTCTATCTATCCCTATTAGTCTCCAAATGTTGTCTAATCTTAACCACTTGTCTATATATGTCTTCCAACATGGTAGGGCCAATCATGACTCTATCTTCAATTTAGTCTCAACTCAGTGGGGTTCTACAGGGTCAAATATAAAAATCTTGGAAAGGTGTCATCTTAATTGAACTATAATAGCTATTATTATAAACAAATCTAATAAGATACATATAATCTTCCTAAAGGGATTGTTGGAACATAACATACATGCACAACATGTCTTCTAAGACCTGATTGACTCTCTCAATTTAACCATTAGTCTCAGGGTGATATGAAGTACTAAAATTGAGCTAAGTTCCTAATTCCTTCTACAAATAAGTTTATAAGTGAGAAACAAAAACTAGATCTCTATCTAAAATAATCCTACAAAGAATACCATACAATCTAACAAATATCATCCAAAAAGACTTTTTCTACTAAATTATCATTATAAGTGGTCTTTGTGGGATAAAAGATAGAAAATTTGGTCAAATTATCCATAGTGACCATGATCACATCATAATGGTATGAAGAATTAAGAAAGCCTACTGTATTATCCATGGAGATGGTGTCCTATTTTCATTCTATATCCTCATGAGGATATAAGAATCTTGTTGAGTGATGATGTTCATCCTTAAACCTCTATCAATCTAGATAATGAGCTACAAAATTAAAAATGTCATGTCCCAAACTAGAATAATCATATAATTTCCTTAAATCAATATAAATCTTATTAACTCTAGGGTTCACTTGGTAAAAATCTCTATGAGATTCAAACATAATCAGCTCATGCAAGCCACTATTAAAAGAACATATGCATGCCCTTTATGTCATATCTAGCCATTTGGTTAAATAGAATAACATTAAAAGCTAACTTTTAGATTCATACCAAAATCCATTAGTTGTTTTACTTATTTATAGAGGTGATACTTTATAAGCTAACCCAAAACCTAAATTCTTAAATTAGTTCACAAATTCACTATTATGAACTCATGGCACCTTATACTTAAGGCATCAACAACTACATTTTCTTTTCCTTTGATGTAAAATATCTTGAAATCATATTCACACAACATTTTTATCGAATATGTTTGATGTGCATTAAGGTTAGGTTTATGGAATAAATGTTATATACTTCAGTGATAAGTAGACTTAAGTGATCAGTCTTTAGAAAAAAAAGATGACTAAGAAAGAAGTGTAACCACCTTAGACAAGCATGAATAATTAATGACAATTCCATATCATGCCTAGGATAACCTAACTCATAAGATTTGAGTTTTTGAGATTGATATTCTATAAATCTACCTTATTGCATGAGAATAACTCCTAATCCTTCATTTGACACATCTGTGCAAATAAGAAATTATCTAGTAGGATTAGGTACTACTAAAATTGGTGCACTAGTGAGTCACTCTTTCAATAATATAATAACTTCTTCACACTTTTTAAGTTCATCCCTTTCTTTTGAAGTTAAGTGATGGGATTTGCAATGTGAGATAAATTATCAATAAATCATCTATAGGAATTCTCCAATCCCATGAAATTACAAACCTATGTAACATTTTAAGGTGATAGCCATTCCAAAATAGCTCAAATATTGGAGGGATACACATATATTCCTTCACCATAAATAATATGTCTAAGATATTTCACCTTAGATTGTGAAAATGTGCACTTTTATAAGTTTTCAAACAATTAGTTTATTTGTAAATCCTATAGGACCTACCTCAAATACTCCTCATACTACTCTTCATTTCATGGTTAAATTAGAATTTCATCTAGAAATACTAACACAAACTGATCTATGTTATCAGTTTTGATTTCACCCTTGGGGTAAAGGAGTTTCAAACCTACCTCATGTAACTAATATAATAAAATCACCTCTAGGTGTGGGTAGCCTAATGAGTGAGGTGAGACTCTATATTTTTCAAGTTAGCTCCCTTGATATATCATCTAAGCTCAAAAAACTAATCCTACTTTCCTTGCAATGAAAAAGGATAGAAGAGACATGAAATCAAGCCCTATACTACATGAGGTGATGCACCAATAGGTTATATCTCCTCTAATTCATCATTAAATAACACTAATGGATAAGATAAGGACTGGTTACTAATATAGTATCTCTAAAATACTCTTACACATTAGTTATTCACATGGAGGTCATGTCAAATACATATAACTTGAGGGTGACAAATGATATGTATGATTCAAAACACTACCATTTATTTTCCACTATTACCATAATCATTGGCATCTTCACACACT
This sequence comes from Torreya grandis, assembly GCA_037957365.1. Classification (NCBI taxonomy): domain Eukaryota; kingdom Viridiplantae; phylum Streptophyta; class Pinopsida; order Cupressales; family Taxaceae; genus Torreya; species Torreya grandis. The sequence goes on along the minus strand of JARHVA010005087.1, from coordinate 412,750 downwards.
ATGTAACTAAAATACTAGTAAGGAGAAGGTTGAATCAATACTTATATTATCTCAAGGCTAAAAGATACAAATGGGAAAAACTTTCTCATACCCAACAGATAGATCATTATAATGGCTTTTTATGCTCAATTTATAGAACATGAGAAAGAGAGAGGAAGAATGTGGTGTAGAGGTGGAGTGGAAAGGCCCTAATGACCATCCCTCTTCTAATTACCAATTAAAAATATGAATGAGTGGTAGAAAATAGTCTCATAACTCTCCCCATGCATTGATTTGGTGGTATAATTACCTTTAATAAGGCAACCTAGTGGTTGAATGAGGAGTTACAAAGAGATTCCTTTGACATTTTGACCTTTATGCTGCCTCCATGCATCATTATGATCCATTACCTCTTTATTATGTATCAACCCATGATTTATTGGTAACTTTCATGTTAATATTGATCTCTTCAAGGCTTCTCTAATTCTAGGCTAGAGTGAAACTTATATTATACCCCCTTCACACTCATTTTTTCCATTAGTTAATGAGATTTATAGACTTCAATTCTGTAAACTACCATAGATACTTGAAATAAACATGTTTTTCACTTGTATGGCCATCCAAATCTACTATTAAATGACTTTAAAAGGTGTTTTATAAGTTTATAAACCCTTTGTGGCCAATACAAGGTCTAAAACATTGCTTTCTTGTGCAAAAAGTAAGATAATCTTTACCTAAGTTTGTTCCTTGGTTTGATATCTATTCTTAGCACCATGGGAGTCTATATAAAGCATTTTAGGAGATTATTATACTTTTACCTAGGTTTAAAAGATATTTTTAGTGGATTAAGGAGCTCAAATAACTCAAACACCATGAAAACTTCAAAAAATATGAATTTTTAGGCCCCTTTTCTATGTTTTTCCTCTCACACATGCCAAAAAATCATTTCCAAGTTCCCATGAGAACTGTTGATATAAACAAAGTCATTAAAAGGATATTTTTTTTGCATTTTAAGTCATTAATAATCACATTTCCTCCATTAGGGCTATGAGAGGTTTAAGAAGGGTATTAGGTAGTTAACATTGTTAGGGATTGTTCATAAAGAAAATATCCCTAACCCTTCAACTAACATAAAAAATATTGATAAGTGGGATCCTAATAGTCACTCCAATAACCACATATAACCATGAAACTATTCCTATAATTACCAAGAAGAAGCCACTCTCTCTTTATTTCTTACACAATGCAAAACATGGTTTCTAAGGTGGTTGGGATCTTAGTGATGATTCATAGAGATGAGAGGTTTGGTGAGTGAACCAATGCAAAAAATATAAATTCAAAAACCCAATCCACATTATAAAAATTCCTTGGTATATAATTTAAAACCTTCATGATGTTTTGAGCACTAAACTAAGGTCTCTCGAAGTCTTCATAGTGCATAATAGGGGTTTCGACTACCCCTCCTCAAGAATTATTCATAGCATGTAAGACCTTAATAAAAAAACCAATGCCATGGATTATTCATGGTGCATGATTTGATAATATCTTAATTAAAACATATTTCCACAATCTCCTATCAAACTTCATGTCATTTATACCCTTATAGTTCTCTGACAATACATTTTTTAATCAAATTTTCACACACAAGATTATGTATTACTAATTATCTCTTTTAGGCCTAATTAGACCTTCTTCCCTTTGAATTATCTTTAGTTTCCTTGGTGAAAATATGTGAGGGTATTTTTATAATTTTGAGTGGATTTAATATGTTTCTTTATCTCCTATAAACTGAGGTTTCTTACAAAACCTATTCATCTCAGCCATAAATCTATAGGTTCTCAATTAGGTGTATATATTTCTCAGAAATGAGGATGGTCTATTATTGTGAGGGATTGAAAAAAATAATATTAACTCATAGGTTTTTATTAATATGCGAGGATATTTTTATTCTAAAATATTTCTTTATGATCTTCTACAACTATCAATAGTATAAATACCTCTATTCATAATTATGATGAAGGTCACTCCATGTGTGGTAGTCATACTCAGGTTTATGACTTGAATGAGGTTGAGTGTTCACTTGGTACACAACCAATGACTTGATAAATCTTGTATTATTTTAAATAAACCACCATTATAACATCTAATTATTATGTATCTCTTTCATGCATTGAAGACCCTAAAATATCAAGAAAATAATTGTCCTCAACCTGTAACTCCTATTGAATAAGGATTCCTTATTTCCTCAAAGTCACACATGCCAAAAAATTATAAGGAGTGAAGTGAAATTACTTTGAATACTCATAAAATACATATGAAACCACCAATTTCATTAATTAAGACAAGAATGCATTGAAACTATTCAATAGTTGACCCTATGTAGATGCAAAAGATAAATTTGACTTCCTAGGTTATTAAGGTTTTTTCATAAATAATGGGCCATAAATATGAGAAAAAATATCAATGATTTTATGGCCATTATAACCCCTTATTTTTCCCAATATCTTAGCCTCTAACTCTCTTCCTCTTATATGGGCTCATGAGAAATTATTGACCATTCTATGGCTGCCAAGATGTAAATGGAGAAAAGACATAGGTTTTTGACTTATTTTGGCTTTAAAGTCATGGATTCTCTTATTTTATGACTAAAATGATCCCCCAATGATATTTTTAACCTTATATGACTCTAACGTAGTCATACCAATCTGTACATGTTTTGAGAACACATGCAACACCTCTTTTCTTTGCTTTTTTACATGATTGAGATCTTGGGAACCCATGGGATACCAAAAGGAGGGAAATGAGAAGTCAAATACACTTTCAAGCTAGAGGTTATGGATGGAGGTAATTTTAAAGATCACTTTTTAATGATGTGGGGAACTTTTATGGTGAATGAAGGATATTGACCCTTTAAAACACCCTTTTTTGCACATAAGATCACCTTATAATGAATTGAAATGGATATGAAACCATTGAAATATCCTTATTTAAATGTGACATACAAAACACACCTTATTCAAAGGATTATAGCATACAATTTGACCTATATTGCATATTTGAAAGGTACTTGATGACTTTAAGGGCTCATTGGAGCTTGAAACATTCTTGACAAATAGATTATAGAAGGTGCCCATAGATATATCATTAGAATTCATGTCAAGAATAAAAAGTGACTTGGATATCCCCAACATATTTATAACAAGGTGCCCCCCATAATAATTCACCAAAACAAGTAGAAATATAATGAGAACAATAAACCTTAATTCTTGTAAATACCTTGATTTTTGCTAAAATACCTTAACATTTGTCTTGGGAGGCCAAATTATCAACATTTATGGTGAGTCATAGGGTTTGACCTAATTGCTGATCAAAATAACCAACAATCTCATCCTTCCATTGGACTCACACATGATAGTCATGACTCAATTTAGATGACCACTCTACTTGAGATGAGAATCAAACTTAGCACCATATAAACCTTAAAAGACTAGGAAATAATATCACCACACACACAAGGAAAACACACACAAATCAAGAAAAAAACACACCCATGTGCTAACAAGAACTCAGGGAATAAAATAAACAAGAAAATAACTAACAATATACAACTGACCTTAACTTTGCTTCTCCCTCCCAGGTCAAAGGAGAAGTTTATTAGATCCTTTAATCTATGAGATGGTTAATTTAATGAGGAAAACTTCCTTTTGTATTTTTATCTCATTTTCCTCGTCCTTTCCATGAAATCCACTCCTCTTATCATCATCTCAAGTGAGGCAACAACTATAAAACAATCTCTTATGAATATAATTCATCTTGTACTTTAAGACCCTGATCATATTGCTTATCAACTAAAAACTCAACAACTATTATCTAAGAATGACTATTTATTTTTGATAACATCTTGGGTGATATAATGCTTCTTACAATCTAATCCAAGCTCATCAAGTAGTTTAAAGAGCTTTTCATACTCAATCCAAGCTATATCATTATCCTCAATGAGTGTGTATTGACCAACCTCTTCATGTTCATACTCTTCAATAAGAAGTGTGTCTTTTCAAAGGGACTTAACCTCTTGAAGTGACTAAATATGCTAATTACAATCATCATTTTTATCAATCCTTTAGTCAATCTAAATTTAGACCAACCTGAGTAACATATTCATTCATAACCTCACCTTATTTACTTAGAGAATCTATAACCTTAATACTAGTTGTTATCTCATCAAGATCAAGTACAATTAGGTCTTATTTTTAAAGCATACTGTCAATACCATCTTCCAATAATCCATCTATAATTTCAACCTCATTCTCAAGCTTCTTTCTAGTCTCAATAAGTTTTATTCAAGTTTTAAATAAATCATATTGATCTCCTGAATACCCTTAATTAATGCATATCTACTAGAAGATGATCAAGTATAATTAGGTATTATTTTTAAATCATACTATCAAGACCATCTTCCAATAATCCATCTATAATTTCAACCTCATTCTCAAGCTTATTTTTAGGCTCAATAGTTTTCTTCAAATTCTAAACCAACCATATTGATCTCCTAAATACCCTTAATTAGATGCATATCTCTCCTTCATGTTCCTTAGGATTAATACATTGTTCTTTATGAAGAATAATAGTCTCAAGAGCATTCTCACTCTTCCCAATAGGAGGTGTAGGCCTTTGGAAAGCTTTAAATTCATTACACACCTCCCAATATTTTTGGAATAAATTCTCATTATCATCATGTTGGATTTGTGAAGTGGAACCCATTGGACTACATCTTCATAATTTCCATTAGGATTTATAATATTTTTAAGGACCTTGAAGATATATATGTATTCATGATGTAGTTTAGGATCAACCTATTCATGTTCAAACTCTTTCCTTGTAGCAGTCACCTGAACTTTAACCTAGGTATCAGCTTGCCTTATTTCTTCTAGATGATCTTCTTGCTTAGCATTGAAACTTATTTACCCCTTTTGATACCAAGAGCGGTCCCAATGAGGATTTATTCCTCATATTCATTTTCAACATCTTCATTTTATTCTATTACAATTTGATCTACTTCATTTTCCTCCCATAAAATAGGCTCTTTATGAAAAATGGAGAGTGTGGGAAGGTGGTGGATGTGTTCATGAGTTGATTTAGGTGTCAAGGAAACCATTTCACAACTTTATATATTATGTGTATTGGAATGCACTAGAAATTATTGGGAATTCGACTAATCTCCAAGATGGAAATGTTTGATACTCTTCAAGATGGAGGGATGGGGTTTGAATGGGTATAAGGTCCCATTATTTATCTTTAATTTATTGGTGTAGACTTGAATCATCCTTCCTTACACATGAATCTACTATTTGGTTCCAAGTTGGGAGTTTGAGACTAGGAAATTCCTCTTAAACATGTATTCTAGCTTGGGGGATGAATGAAGGGTTAGGTAGGCTTATGAATTTCATCATTTATTATTGATATTCCATTTCCTTACTATTATAATTATTTTAAATAACTCTTCATTTTTAATGACAATCTCTCTAGCTAGATTATCTTTAAAATAAATCCTTGTCTAATCAACACCCTCTTCAAGTTGACTAAGAGGAAGATAATATCACCAAGGCTGATTTCAATAAAATTAAGGGCATATATAGGTTTTATATTGTATACACCCTAAATTTTTCAAACAACCACACATATCATGTCTTTCACTAGTCCTTTCATAGGAGACTCTTAACTGGTTAATATGAACTTTGTTCACATTTTACCTTTTCTTTCATTTTATCCATTTAGGTCTTGTTTTGAGCTTGAGTAATATTTTTACCCATTCCTAGTCACCCTAAGCCTTTTAAATGGTCATTCCACCTCAGCCATGTCAATTTTCCCATGTTCATTCCATCCTTCTAGTTCCTAGCCAATAGGATAAGAACATTAGGATTAGACTATAGTGCTACAATCTAGGGTGTCTTATTTCAGCACTCATATCCAATTAGAAAATGAAAGTTAGGGACAAATTCCTGACAGTATCTTAGTCCTATTTTTTAATTACTAGCTTTGGAATCATTCATTTTATCCTAGTTTGAAATAAGTTTATTATTATTCATCTTGTAAAATTACCTATTTAAAATATATATTTTTTCCCTTTAAACTATATTATTCTTATTATTTTTTACCCTTATTATTTCAGATCTAAACACTAGATTCACAAAAATAAATAAAAAATTTGGTGAACATGACTTACTTTGAATAAACCTAAAACTCTAGCTACACTTAGGGTTTTTCTTTCATATTTTTGTGCATTATTTCTATCCAAAATTTATTTAAAATTATTTCATAATTTTCAGAATTTATAAAAGCCTAGATAAAAACCCTATATTTCCAAAATAGGTCCTTAAACCTCAAGTTTTCTTCCTTTAATATTTTTAGAAAAATAATTTGAATTTTTTGTAAATTGTTTGGATTATCAAAAGTAATTTCAAATTTTTGATGATAGTAGTTCTTTTTACATGTATTTTATTCATACTAATTTTCAAAATTCTCTTTGGTGAAATAAATAAAATGGCCACAAAGTCAATTCTTCCTTCTCATCTCATAGATAAATTTATAAAATTTTCTTATAATTTTGACAATGATTGGAAAAATTTATAAAATTGTACATTATCTAAGAATGTAGCAAATGATTTCATTTACAGTGAAGATAATGAATATTGTTGTAATGATGGAAATGATGAGGGTGAATCACAAATAGATGAATATTTTTCTCTAAAGCCCATTTATTTTTTTCCTTCTTATAAGGAAAATAATTTTGATAAATGGGAAAGATACTTATCACCTCATTCGACTATGCACAATGCACAAAAGGAATGAATTAGTCATGCAATTCCAATTGAGCCTCTTATTGGTGATAATTTTCTTCCATGTGAACCTAATCTCTCTCTCTCTCTCTCTCTCTCTCTCTCTCTCTCTCTCTCTCTCTCTCTCTCTCTCAAAATTATGACAACATAAATGCAATAGAATCAAATTACCAATGCATATTTTAAATGATACATCTCATGTTATTAACTCTACTTTATCAAAAGAATTTTCAAATGAAAATTGCACTTCTCTTACTTCTCATATTGCACATGAAAATAATGCATGTCTTTCATCCATGGATAACATATATGCACATGATATTATAATCTCAAACGATAATTTATTGCATATTAGAAAATAATTAAATTCTTCTCTTGCACATCTCCCTACCAATGATGGAAGTGATAATGAATATGATAGTGAGCATGCTAATGAATATGAAAATGAGAGTGATTATGAATAATATTACACATATGATAATGATGATGATAATTATGCACATAGTGAAGAAGAATATGCATCTCATGTTTCTAACTCTTCTCTCACTCCTCTCAAACATAATGCACTTCCAAATGTTATTTCTACTTCTAATAATGATTCTATTTCAAATAATGCACATGTTAATGTTATTAACACATCTTCTACTTGATTAAAATATGATTCACTAAAACATAAAGATACCAATGAATCTCCCAAGCCACCCCTCACTACAGTATAACCTAGTTCTCATTCTTCACCTAAAGAGAATGATAGCTCACATCCCTCTAATAAGGTCTAAGTTACCATTACTCCCAAGGTTCAAGTAAGCACACCCCCTCTTTATGATCCAATTAATAAATGTATCATTTACATGGTTAAAACTAATAATCAAATTCAATGATTAAATGAGCCACTTCAAGATACTAATATACCATCCCATGATATCATCTAGTTGATGCATGCAGATGGTGAATTACAACACATCTTACAAGTCTTGGATGGATGCCAATGATTTAAATTATAACCCTATTTTTATTAAATTCATAAAATCTTCATTTCTTAAGCATTTTCAAATACCATCATTACCTCACTTTAATGGAACTAGAGATCCATTTATACACCTTTAGGCCTTTTGGAAGGCTTTGCCCTCACATGTGAGCCTATTGATTCTAATCAAGTTATTCTAGTAGCCATTAGTGGGGGAAGCATAGAATTGTCTCTTTCATCTACTCCCCATTGGTTCATTGCACATATATGATGAATTAGAGGATGTATTTCTTAGATATTACATAGTAAACATAGGCCCTTGTGTTACATCACACTACATTAGAATTCTTTAGAGATAGATATTAAGTATATTTTAAGATTCAAGGCTCACATGTTAAGATTGATAAAAAAATCAATAGATCTAGAGATTTAGCATATCTTTATTGAGGGGATTTTCTAACCTCTAATTTATCATCTACTATATCAGACATAGTCTTCTTTTAGACACTTGTGTTATACAGTTTAATCTTTGGAAAATAAATTGGGATTGATTGATGTAGATTAAATTGATTAGCTCACTCTAGATTTCAGAGTAGCATCTTTAGCTACAACTCTTAACACTTAACATCCACCATGTCCTAAACAAGATAGGAGACCATAACCAAAAAATCAACTAGTCAAGAACAAAGAGCTAGTTTTTGTAACACAACCTACAATATGCACTATAAAAAACAACAAGGCACCACTATAGTTTAATTCAGACCATGATAGCCCATCTACCATATTATTAACATTACTAGATAGGAGGTTAATCACACTACCTTATACTCATTGGTGAAATCCATGTCTCTTACATAGATAGCCACATCGACCCTTTTATAACTATCATCATATCCATGGACACAATGATAATGATTATTATGGACTCAAGGATTGCATTATTAGATGTGTTGATAATGGCATCATAGAATTCATGTAGGGGGAATTTAGATCTCTTTTATCATGGAATCCTAGACCTCATTCCTCCATGAATAAGTCAGCCCCATTCCTTTATAAGAATCATCAGTCACTCATTGTGAGTGAAATGTAGGTTTTAGGATAGAATCTCATAGGATATCTCCTATTCCACCACCTTAGAAGGTTTAGAAACCAATATAATGAGAATATCCTACGTATAGCACCATAGTTTGAGGAATACATAATATAATTACATATGCATATCCAATAGAGTCACAGGTACCATAACAGAGTCCTACTCATGAGAAATATTCACTACAAGAAATTTTTTTATGTCTTATCTCACATAATAACCCATTAGAATTAATATTAAATGAGCCCTCATCATAGGTTTAAGATCCATATTGATATATTGCTTAGTCATATACATCATATGAGAGAGGCCATAGGGTATTTGGTTACAGATAGATGAGCCTCATAGCATAGATTTTCAATTGCATGACTACTAAATATAATTTTTACATAATTTTCACACATAGATATAGTTACCACATAAAGATAGTATCAGATACAAAGCACATTCCTACATAGCATGAGTAGTATGGCCACTTATTCAATCAGCTAATAGTGTTCAGATAGTGATATAAAATTGAATAATATAACTTATAGTCATACCAATTTTAGTTTATAAGCTTCACTTATCAGGGAAATAATGGAGCCAAAGGTCTAGCTAGCCTTTGTATTATTGACCCACTCTTAGGGATGTAATACACACATAGTGTTATTTTACTTCCCCTATTAATGACTAACATTCCTTATTCCAAATAGCCATCCTTAACCAAACCAACTTATCCAGATCTAGACCTAAAAAACACATCCAAACATATCATGAATAATCAAATCACATCCTAAATGCTATCTTACCAAACATATCAAAATAATCAAACCACATATCCCAAGTACTATTTTACCAATAATATGCAAATTTAAAATCAATACCAGATCAACTACTTATAATCAATAAATTTCATTAAATTTAACAATATATTTCAAATCCTTTAACACAGTATGCATGAGTCAAAACTAAAAACTAGTATCCATATATATATATTTATATAATTTTTCAAATACATATACACTATATCAAATACAATAAATCATGAATGGGCATTATGACCTCACTCTCAGTCTCACTCTCACTCCATTACTAGACCCATAATTTAGTCTTGCACTTGACATCCCCACACCTCCTTGAGCTCTTAAATGCCTCATAAGTTGGCTATCTTAATTTAGGAACTGACCATGCTCCTCACACAAATCTACATACCACCTCTATAAATCTATGTACTCATCCATAATCCATGTACTCACTGATCCATAATTAGGAGGAGGCATCATATGCTTATCTTCCTTAGCCCTCAACTCATCTTTCTCTCCTACTACCTTAACATATGTATGTGTAGCTATAACATCCCTATCAAATAAATGATCATAAATTCTATTTATAATTGTCACTTACTCTATCAAACCCTCCTTAATAGAATCATCAGTCACATGCCATGTGAGCTCATGAAGTGTAGACTCAACGATCATCTCCCAAAACCCATCATCTCTACCTCTTATCCTAGCTTGTGCTTCATCCTTAGTACCTTACACTCCACCTACATAAAGAAAGTACAACACTATGTTAGACATACATTTTTAAAGAAGTTAAAACATGCACAAACTCAAAATTAAACACAAGTCAAATATAAAAAATACTTACCCCCCATCATCTGAATTGGAGTTGGGTCCTCATATTCAAAGGCATCCCCTCCACCAATTAGATATAATGGATCCCAATGATGCCTCACCCACCATGTGGTAAATTTATCTATGTATCCAACATCATCTACATCAATAATATATATATATATATATATATATATATATATATATATATATATATATATATCTACATCTCATGCATCTAAAGGTAATGGTGTTAACTCAGCCGCAATAGTCCTACTATGAGCTCCTAATTTCATTTGTTCCTATGCACTCCTCACCTACACCCATATTTATAGGGGCACATCCTATAGAACCCCAGACTACCTAGTCACATGATCATACTAAAAGTGATGATACACTCCAAGCCAATGGTCATGTAACCAAAAATTGACCCTAATATAATGTAACTACACTCCATCCTTAGGACACCTAAGAAATCATCTATAGGGTCTTCATATAATATCCTATCCCACTAGTATATCTAAAACTCATCTATAGTGATCCATTCCAAGAGACATGATATCCAATGAACTCATCCACCACTCCCCATATAATTGTGGAGGTGCCTACCTCTCTCTCGATAATCCCAATGGCCATAAAAATGGTGTGCGCTTATAGGCCCAATAATGAAATAAAGTATCCACACTCAGACCACTACTAAATACCTCCTAGGTAAACCTATATAAATCTTTGTATAAATTGGCAAGCATAGTCCTACTCCATGAGAACATAGTGCCATACACCTCCACACTACATAAAATACTATGCATCTTATATACAATCAATACATCACTCATATCCACTACAACAAAAGAATCCAAAAAAACTATTGACCACATTCATAAATGTAGAATATTTTATTGAAATAATAACTGACAATAGTAAATCACTATCACTACCTTTCCTATGTATGCCTGAGGGCACACTAGAAAAATAAAAAAATGCAAAATCAGTGGCATCCACACCCATATCACCCTAAAAAGTCATACACCATCCACTAACTAGCAAATGCAAAATATGGTATACATCCTCTAGAGTAATAGTCATCTCTCTAGTAGGAAGCCAAAATGTATAGGTGTCTACATTCTACCTCTCACATAAGGTGGTAATCAAATGCCTATCCCACTACATAATACCTAGGTCACACACATGACCTAGCCCTACCCTATCTATTATAACCCTCTCATTAGCTAATAAGGGCAACAATCTTAGAGTCTTCATCACCTAGCCTATATGGAACTCCCTCATTCATACTTTGCCCTAGAAAACACTAGAAAACAACATGAATATTAGTAAACCATGCCAAACCAATAACAAATCAAAATGACATCAACTAAACTAAGCATCCACCTAGAAAAGCTAACTTTCATGACAATAACACTGGGTATAAGACAACAACACTAGATAGGAGTGCTATAACTTGTGTTATAGAACTGAAGCCTAGATAATAGAACTAGAAGAAGGATATGAGAACTAAACTAGTAAATATTTTCTAAAAAACTTCAAAATAGCTCAAAATCATTAAAAATAGGTTTCTAAATATGCCTAAATCATGCATTTTAGCTACTTACTAGGGTAATCTCCCCACTAGCATTTAATTGGGCTACTAATTACTCAAACTAGGTCATAGTAGGTACTCATCTCCTTGGCATATCTCCTAGTCCAAATCTCCAAATCTCAAACTAGTCATGCATAAATTAATCAAGAATCAATCCAAATTTTCTTATATCAAACAACTTTTCATTCAAAATAATATACCATTTTGCCCATAACTTGAACCCCATAACTCTATTTTATAAACCATTTTATTCGATGCAACTGTGATAATAATACCTTTGATATCCATAAAATCTTAATATATTATTATATAATTTACCTACTATGTCACACACATATATATACCTATTTCATACCCAGACATACAACTTGGTCCTCACCAATAACAACTTATTTAAATTTTATACAACTTGATCTTCACCAATCAAAGCTCATTTAACTTTTAAATAACTTAATTTAAATAATCAATCAAATTTTCAAATCAATCCAAACTATACCAACCTTGTTCTTAGAATTTCACCAGTAGTCATCAATTTTGGCTCAACCTCCTCTATTATAAATTTCATCCCTCTCCCCAAAAAGGTGACATCATTCCTACTATTATTATTTCTGCACTTACCCAACACACCTATCCACTCTCATAGCTGGATACACCATGGTTCTTACACCTCCAATAGTCAAAATTATTAGATTCACCTTAAATCGATCAAAATACATAGTGATTAAGACTACATGGGTCAATTAGCATGGTTCTTATACCTCCAACAATTAGAAAGATTTAGCTTAGATTGGTCAAGATATATAGTGATTTAGATTACACATGTTATTTAATATTACTTAGGACATTTATTAGGACATATCTTCATTTTATAAATACATAAATTACTTAGATATAAAATGGTTTAGATCATACAAATTCATAGTGACTTCGATATAGATTTGAACTAGATATCAGATTTAGGGGCATGTACATAACTATATGTCTCACACATATAGCTTCATACAACATGACACAATATAGACTAAATAGTAGATTCTAGTCATAGTGTAGAGCACATTGTTTTGATCTCTAGTTTTTCACATGTGACATGACATGATAGTTCATTTTACATGTGGTTATATAGATTACCAAACTATACAGATGCATCACTCACATACTAGATTTGGGGGCATGGCACAAATATTCATGTTATTCATCATCCAAGATTATATAGATTAGAATGGCAATACATGCCATTTTCTTCTTACACATTTACCAAAGTTTCAAATTACACCCAAGCATACCCAGGTTGTCACTAGGTTGGACCATATGATTGACTATAATGATTGGTCCATAACATTACCTAAACCTAGGAGTTTTTGTGAGACAAAGGATAGACATTGGTTTTGAAACATTGAGAACTTCTTAGTTCTAGTTTAGATTATTCATAGTAGGGTCATGATATATTTTTATTTTAATAGCATATAGATTATATGCACACATTCTAGATTACATGAGTTTATGTGGGACAGAGGGCAAACATTGGTTTTGGGCCTCTGAGCATTTCTCATTTCTAGTCAGATTTAGTATAGGGGGCATCCATTTTAGGTTCTCCTTCTTTCTCCAAGAACTATTCAAATTCGGTATAGGGGGAATCCATTTTGGGTATTCATTATTTCTCCAAGAACTATTCAAATTTAATACAGGGGGCATCCATTTCAAGGATTCCTTATTTCTCCAAGCACTATTTTAGTCTCCATCTAGTTCCCTGGCTAAGAAGTTGGACCCTTTTTCAATGCACTTATCTTCCTATAGGTAAGTTTAGGTATGCATATTATTTTCTTTATTTTACTCTATTACTTCATTTCATTGTATTACTAGATTAAAAGGGAGACAATGTATACACACTAAATTTGTCAGGAAACCACACATATCATGTCTTTTCATAGGAGACTTTGACTAGAGAATATGTGTTTTGCTAAAAAAATTCCATGTCTTTCATTTTATCAATTTGGGTCTTGTTCTAAGCTTGGGTCATATTTTTACCCATTCCTAGTCACCCTGAGCCTTTCAAATAGCCATTCCACCTAAGTCAAGTTAGGTTTCCCTTTTTCATTCCATCCCCTTAGTCCCTAGCCTATAGCACAAGAGCGTTGGGATTAGACTATAGCATTGAAACCTAGGGTGTCTTATTATAATGCTCTTTTCTAATAAAAAATAGAATCTATGGTTAGATTCTTGATAGTGTCTCAATCCTATTTTTTAATTACTAGCTTTGAAATCATTCATTTTAGCCTAATTTAAGAGAAGTTTATTATTATTCCTCTCACAAAATTACCTATTTAAAATATATATTTTCCCCATTAAACTAGATTATTCCTATTATTCTAGACCCTTATTATTTAGGATCTAAACATTAGATTACCAAAAATAATAAAATAGATATCAAGCTTTCTCAGATTGATGTGAAGCCTGACCATCTTGGTAAGGTTGATGAGTAAGTGAGGGATATAAGTACTCTTGATAACTAGGTTGTTCATATGGATAATTAGATTCATATAGATGATAAGACTCATCATAAGTTTGATGTGGATCATAAGGAGGACAGGGATCAACATATTTTTGGTAAGGATCAATATAGGGCTGATATGGATCATGATGTTATTGATAAGGAAGTGTATGATATAAATTCCCTTCATATCCATCTATTAAACATCATGAGGAAAATAAAGAATGATAAAACTATCAACATAAGTTTTTATTACCCTTGGATGAAGATATTATGATGATCTTTGGCATTAAACATAACTTCTAATCTACCACTAGAGTGTTTGAAACTCCTTGAGGTAACCAAATGTTGAGAGTTGTGATCCAACCTCTTGGAATTATTATCATCTTAGGAATACCAAAAACTAAATTAGTGTAGATTACGCCCTTGAGGAAACTAATTTTTAAACCTACCTCATCCAACTTATATAATAGAATCATATCTAAGTGTTGGTAGCCTAATGAGTGAGTCGATTATCTATAGTTGGGGCTAGTTCCCCTGATGCATCATCTAAGCATAAAACACTAATCCTACTTGTCTTTCTAATTAAAAGGGATATAAGGGAAATTAAATAAAACCTTATACTATAGGAGGTGATGCACCAATAGGTTATATCTCCTATACTTGATCATTCAACAAAACTTATGGATAATACAAGGACTAATTACTAACACACTCTCTCCAAAGGACTCCTACACATCAGTGATTCACACGGATGTCATTTCAAATACGTATAACCTAAGGGTGATGAATGAGAGGTCTGATTCAAGACACTAACAATTGGTCTCCATTATTATCATTAAAATAAACATATTGACACATCATGTAACTAGAAGACTAGTAAGGAGAAGGCTAAATCAATCCTTATAGTATCTTAAGGTTGAAAGATAAAATTGGGAAAAGATTTATTATACCCAATAGAGGGATCATTAAAATGTATTTTCAAGCTCAATGTATAAAACATGAGAAAGAGAGAGAGGAATAATTTGGCATAAAAGTGGATTAGAAAGGACGTAATGACTATCACTCATCTAATGGTCAGTTATAAAAATGAATATGGGGTAAAAAATAGTCTCATAACTCTCCTCATGCATTGCCTTGGTGGTATAGTGGCCTTTAATGAGGTATCTTAGTAGTTAAATTAAGAATTACAAAGAGATTCCTTTGACATCTTGACATCCATGCTACCTCCATGCATCATCATGCTCCATTACCTTTTTAATATGTATCATCCCATGATATTTTGGTAACGTTCATGATATTATTTACCTCTTCAAGGCTTCTCTCATGCTAGACTAGAGTGAAACTAAGATTTTACCCCCTTTACACTCATTTTTGTCACTATTTACAGAGGCTTGTAGACTTTAAACACTATAAATTAGCATAAAGACCTGAAACATACTTGTTCTTCATTTGGAGGGCCATCAAATACTACTTTTAAGTGACCTTTAATGGTGTTTTATATGTTTTTATACCCTTAGTGGCCTATATAAGGTCTTCAACCTTCTTGTCTTATGCAAACAATAAGACAATCTTCACATAAGCTTATTCTTTGGTTTGAAATCTATTATTATCACCATGGGATTGTGTTTAAAGTCTTTTAGGAGATCATAATACTTCTATCAAGTTATAAAATATCTATTTATCTGATTAAGGGGCTCAAACAGAATGAAAACTTCTTAAAATATGTGTTTAGGCCCCTTTTCTATGTTTCCCTCCCACATGTACCAACAAAAATCATTTATATATGCCCATGAGACCTGTGGATATCACCAAAGCCATTCCAAGGTCAAATATTTGCATTATAAGTCATTAATAATCACATTTCATCCATTAAGTTACTATGAGAGGTTTAATAAGGGTTTTAGATAATTAACATTATTAGGGATTATTTATAAAGAATAAATCCCTAACCATTAAAATAACTCCAAAAATATTGAGTATGGGGAGCCTATTAATCACTCCAATAACCAAATATACCCATTCAAATAATATTACAAGTACCAAGCATAAAATTATGTTCTCTCAAGCTCTTGGACAATGCAAAATAGGGTTTCTAAGGTGGTTGGGATCTTAACAGTGATTCATAGAGTTAGGAGGTTTGGTGAGTGAACCAATGATAGTATTTTGATTTCAAAAACCTCATACACCTTATATAAATTACTTGGGATTCCATGCCAAACCTTCATGAATTTTTAATCACTAAACTATGGTCTCTTGAGCTCTTCACAGTGAATAATAAGGTTTTGGATTACCCTTCCTCTTTAAGGATTATTCATAGCATGTAGGACCTTTATAAATAAACCAATGACATGTGTTAGAGGTAATATAACTTTACCAACCATTTAAATATCCATTTCACACCATGCACATCTTTCATGGACTTTTGAGATTCTTAATACTACATCTCAGGCTTAGAGGATTGTGTGTGAGATCGAGATAGAGGATTTTTGGACCAAGCCCGATCAAAATATATTTTATGGTTATAAAATCCTCTAGTAAAGTATTAAATAGTATACATCATTTTTCTTATTTATCCTTGATATTTTACGACCTTTCAAAAGGTTTGTCAACCTACTTTTCACAATTTGAGTGTTTGTAGGCCATTAGGCGACTTTATCCCTAATGGCCTTGTTTAGATTTTGTATTTAACTTCCCAAGGCTCCAATTTTTATGAAAAACCCTAATAAAATTAATCATTTATTTATTTCACATCTAAAACCCATTTTTAATGCAATATTGTATATTTTTTTCACACTTGTGTAGATAGACTCGAAGCTCTCTATTAGGATCTATAAGTACATAGTCTAGGTTCCTTGAGTAGAAAATGCTCACAATGCATTATATGATTATTTTATATTTTATTATAGATAATTATAAAAATATATCATACCCCAAAAATTTTATCATGCTTCAAAAACCTCAAATTCACCTTAGAATACACATTCCCCTCAACTTGCTTAAATTGGCCTGTGTGTGCTTGATTTAGGCCTAACATTTGTTAGTGCACAAAGATGATCCTCTTACTGACTATTCACCTATATTATAACATAGATCAATTTAAACATATATTTACCATGGTTTCCATATCTCTTTTGGTCTTCATACCTCATCATTCCATTCAAAGCTCATCACATTTACTTGAAAATGAAGACCTACAGTTCTATAGACCTGTACATTTGCATTTTCATTGTTTTAAGCCTTCATGATGCATGATTTGATCATATTATAATTAAAACATATTTACACCATATCATATAGAAAATCATGTCATTTAGACCCTTATACTTATCTAACAATGCAAGTTTTATCAAATTTTGACACACAGGATTGTGTATTACTATTTAGATCCTTTAGGCCTAATTAGACCATTTTCCCTTTATATTATCTTCAGTATCCTTGGTGTAAATATAAGAGGGAATTTTTAACATTTGGAGTGGATTTAATATGTCTCTTAATCTCTTAAAAATTTATATTTTGTAAAAAACGTATTCGTCTCTGCCATAAGTTTGTAGGTGCTCAATTTGGTATATGCCTTTCTAGGACATGAGGATGGTCTACTGTTGTGAGGGAGTGAAACACATGATATTCACTCAAAAGTTATTGTTAATATATGAGGACCTATGTATGATATATTATGTCCTTATGATCTTCTACATCTATAAATAATAGAAACACCTCTGTTCATCATTGCAATGAAGGTCACTCCATGTGTGGCATTCATATTACATTCTAGGACCTAAAGGATGTTGAGTGTTCATTTAGTACACAACAAATGAATTAGGAAAGCTTGGATGGTTTTCAAGAAACAAACATTACAACATCTAGCTATGATTATTTATTTCATGTATGGAAGACCCTAAAATATCAAAAAACTAATTGCCCTTAACCCATAACTACTTTTGAATAAGGATTCCTTGTTTCCTTGAACTCACATGTGCCAACCAGTGATAAAAAATGAAGTGAAAATACTATGAAGACTCATATAAGACATATAAAACCACCAATTTCATAAACCAAGCCAATAATTCATTAGGATCATTCAAAAGAAGACAAATTTAATTACTTAGGTTTTTAGGGTTTGTTCATAAATAATGCTCCATTGATATGAGAAGCAATGCTAAGGATTTGAATGCCATTATAACCCTTTCCTCTACCTAACATACCGATGGACAAAATACATAGGTTACTGACTTATTTTGGCTTGGGAATTGTGGATTCTCTTTTTTGATGCCTGTAATGAGTCCCTCATGAGATGTATGACCTTATCTTACCCTGACTTGACCATATTAGTGATCTCGATGGATCTATGTACCATTCCAAAAATTGATTATTCAAAATATAGTCTAATTAATGGTACAAGATAGATCTCATCAAGATATTTTTGACATAATTTGAGTGGATTGATTTTGAGTACGTATGCATAAGATATCACACGCTAAAGTTTTTGGTCAATAGGTGAAAAATCGGTGACATAGGTTGATGTGGCATAATTATATCTTTAAAAATGGAAAAATGAAGTTATAACACATGGTAGTTAGTTGGAATAAAAAATTTGAGTTTGATTTTCATCCTACATCTTTGATAGCGTATGGTGTTTGGTCAAGTAGGGCCCATTATTTACTTCTTAGGGGCCCTCAATGAGGGTCAAAACACTCTTTATGAGGAGGGGTGCCTTGGCCCCCTTCACTTCATAACTCATTATATTTATTAGTTTATATAAATCTCTATTTTATTTATATTCCCATGCATGTGGGATTAATATCTATGTATTTGTAAATAAAGCTGAGCTCAGGCCAACTCAAGTCACTAACCTAAGTTAGTTGTCAAGATTGAACTCATTACCAACTGTCAAAGTTTCTAATGATACCGATGAACCTAATTACCATCTAAAATTATCTTAGATCCTAATATTAGTAGGTGTCAATTCCAAGTTGGGTCGATCCCAACATAATTTGAATCAAGTTTGGTTGAGCCCAACTTAGCTTTCAGATTAAGTCAATCAAGTGCCTTAACCAATCAAAAGGGATATCTATAGCTATGAAGGTGGAGCCTCTAACTTTTAAAATATCAAAAATATTTTAACATCCCAAATGTGGGACTAAAATATTATGCCTTACTACTAAACCAACACTGACAACTCAAACTCCTAACCTATTATCTAAAAATATAAAGGCCCAACTGATAGACTCATGGGTGGAAACATGTATAAAATACCATAATATTTTATTTGAATTTTAATGTTGTTTAGATTGTGTTTTTATTAAAATGGTGTTTAATTATTTGGAGAATTAGAGCCTTAAGCTTAGAATTTAGCTTAAGATAATTATAAGTAATAGAGAGCAAACCCTGGTGAAGAAGTTGAAGACTTATAATGTGATTTTTAATCCTTTTTGATGTGACAATTTAGTATAATGATCCTCACTTGGAGTGGACTTAGAGACGTAGGCTTATAAGCTGAACTCTATTATCAAGTCTTGACTAGTGAATTTGTCCCTAGTCTTTGATATTCTAATTATTGATCTTAATTTCAATATTTTTTATTATAAGTTTGATTTTTTTTAATTTTTAAAAATATTTAAAAAAAAATTCATGTAAACAATAGTGGGTGTTTTTTAGTTTTTCGACACTTGTATATTTCATTTATGGATCAAATTTTTGGTATCAAATTAGTTGTGATTTAATAGTTGGATTACTAGTGTATGTAGATAAGGTCTAAATCTAGGTGGGGTGAAAGAGAATTGGTAGAGTATAATCCATAGATTAGGTCAAGATGTACTAATAAAATCTAGAGAGAAGATTTTGAGTCTAAATGAGCTTTTTTCCAAGCCTACTTAGAAATGAAGGGCATGATTAAGGATATTTACCAATAAAGACAATAAAATGGAGAGTGATGAAGGTATTAAAGAATCTAATAAACATTCCTCCTCTTCAAATGATGGTAAAGATAAGAAATCCATTGAATCTCTTTCGTCATTAAATCTAGATATTAAGTTTGAATTGCCAATGTTTAATGGTGAAGTTAATATATAGAAATTAGAGAATTAGATAAAGTAAATTGAGGTATATTGAAGGTTCCAAAACATTGTTGAGGATGAAGCCAAAATTCACTTAGATACTCTTTGTATGGGAGGAACAACTCTCATCTAGTGGGAGAGTGAGTTGAAGGAAAAAGAGCTAAAAAAAGGTAACTCAATTTATACTTGGAGTAAATTTGTTAATGAACTCAAAAATCAAATTTATCTTTTAGACTATATGCAACAAGCCATGATGGATTGGAAAACTTCAGATAAGGTAAAGGCAAAAGTGTCTAAGATTATATACAAGAATTTAAGAGAAAATCCTTATTTTTAAATATTCCTTTTTATACACAAGAAAAACTAATTAAAAACATAGGTGGGTTTCATAGTTATTTGAGACACGTGATTCTTAATCTCAATCCCACTAGTTTAGATGCAGTTTGTGTTCAAACCACTCATTTAGAGACTAGAGGAAAACCAACAAAAGAATTTTTTCCTAAAGTTAAAATTAAGAAATCTAATGTTAAAAAATAAAAATGGAAAAGTTCCTAAAAGGGTAAATGAAAATCCACTTTTAATATTCAAAAGGAAGAAGGAAAACTAATTTATAATCATTACAAGAAAAATCATGATGAGTCTAAGTTTTGGAAACTACATCTTGAGTTAAGGCCTTAAAGGCTTAAAAAGAAAGAAAAGAAAACTAATGCCATGGTTTAGGAACTAGGTTCAGATTTAGGGCATAAAACCAATATTACATCTATGGGATTGAAAGATGATTCTTCTCTTAAAGTTTGTAATGCTAAATCATCAAATGCTACTTATTTAAAACAAAATTCTATGCATGCTGATAAGAAAATAAATTAATTATTCCTCCTATCATTTATCCTATCTTCTTAACTATTTTTAGGTTTTAGTCATAATTTAAGGTTATATATAGATATTCCAATAGCCTTATATTTATTTAAATTGGAAGCATTCATTCATGTCTTTCAGACCTCTTGATCAGTCCCTTAGTCTATGCATCAAGCTATAGCCTCTATGTGAAACACTCATGTTTGGATATTATATTTGAGTTGTGAAATTAGATTAAATCATAATTAATGTTATTATTTCATTATAGGTATGTGGAAGAGACAAATTTAGTGCATCACCTCCCTAGTTTAGTTTACTTTCAGTTATGTCTCCCTTTTCCCTTGAAAGAAATAGCCTTAGTTTGTAGTTTCTAGGTGAGAGAATAAAGGGAGCTAGCCCTATCTAGAGGTCCTCTTCAGATATAGGGTCACCCAAAACCTTTGAAGAGTTACCATGCTATCAATTAAGTGAGGAGGCTTGACCATCCTCCTCAAGGGTGAAAATCTTGATGATATCAACAACTAAGAGGCTTTTGATTGGTTTTATCAAATACACAACATGTGAGTCATGTTTTATGAAGGCCATATTTAGAATATCCATGTTTTTGGATTAACCAAAGGGAATTAATGTTAATTAAAAATATTTAATCCATTAAAATTTCTTTATTAAAGTATTGCTTATCATAATTTTTATAAATAGGTGCGGGTCATCAGATTGAAATATGATTTCATCATTAATCATGTCTTCTTCAATAAAATCTTTGGGGAGTTTATTAGAGTAAGAAGGTTGATAAATAGTTTTTATAGTATGGAATTGCATAGGTGTGGTATGTGTCAAAAACTCAAGTTAAATAATTTGAAGGAGATTGTTCAATTCTACTTCAAACCTAGAGTAACATGGGAATGGCCTAAAGGATGTGGGTGACCTTATCATTAGACCAGACCTCTAGATTGTGTGACTAGATCTCCTACTACATCACTTTTGGCTTAAAATCACTAATAAATATTATTTGAGGTGAAATTGAAAATAAAGTGCATAATATAAACCTAATCTAAGGGTTGGTATGCACTAATATGATCATTTATCCACTCAATTTAGACTCCTAATAACACTAGTCAACTAAAAAAGTAATTAAAAAACCATCTTAAAATTTTATTATGAAAAATTGTTTCATTTAGAGTATTTATTAAGTAGATAGAGTATAAATTTCATGATAATAAGGTCTAATATAAGTCTCTTACAATTTATATCACACTTCAAACCCCACCACTAACACTTTTACATACCACATAACCTACATAAGACACCATATTTATATCTAGGTGAACAAAGACTTGAAAAGGAGGAAAATACATCTGAAAATAAAAATAAGTATAAAAATAATATGCATCATAATGAAGGGGTTGTAACATTCTATTCATTAGTCTAATACGTTTATCAAGTACAAAACTAGGTAGAGTTTCCTCATACTCAAGTGAGGGATACAAATCAAGGCCTTAGGCTTGAATATATAGTATAATGAAGAGGTAAGGAGAGGGAAAATGGAGTGAAATTATAGATTATAATTCATAAATGACCAAAATCCACTCATTCTATGGTTATATCAACATAACAATCTTCATTAGTCTTTCTCCATGTGTTGGTCTCTTCAATGACTAATTAGGCACTAAGGTGGGGTAATAGAGGATATAATGACTTTTTTGACTCATTGAAATAATGAGAATTACCAAGGAGGGGTCACTTAATTACTTGTATGGTAGTTATAAAGTGTAATGAGTGTAATTAGCCTTCTTGAGGTGTTAAACAACCCATTAGTCTTGTTATACCTATTGATTAGCCTTCAAACTACATCCATTCCTCTATAATGGATATGAAGAGTGCCTATCTCACTCTTATCATCAGTTTTATGATGTAATAACACTATACTAACTCCTCCAAAAGTCTCTTTATGCCATTCTCTAACTTGTTTGTTAACCAAGTATGACAAATAGGCCACTCGGCCTAGTTATCAGATTATTAGTTGAATGAGTGGACATAAAACCTATAAGAGACCTTAGGAACAAATATAAATCCTACATCATGTCATAAACCTTTTTGAGTAGTTCACACTTGCAAAGTTGAGAAACTAGGTGATCAGGCCACCTTATTTTTCACATCTACATATTGGCTATTTAGAGGAGAGTTACAAAGGAATTTATAGGCATATTAGTGATTAACTAGTGTATTTAGAAGATGAAACAAGTTTCAAACCTCCTCTTTCAATTATTGACATCTTTCAAAATAACTATTCACCCTGAAAACTTCATAAAACCTTTAAAAAGTACTATTTTATGATAAATCCATATAGTGTTCATATAGACTAGTACTATATGAAGGGTATCCTCTAAGTTATCTTTGTGTTTTAGGTGTTTTTAGGGTCATTACATTACAAATGGATGACAATTCTTCATAATCTTCTCAATCATGTTTGTAGTAGGGTTTAAGGAGGGTTTTGGATATCTACCATCTTAATGATGGTTCATAAATAATAGACCTCCAATCCCAAAATTATGGTCATATATTTTTATTATATAGACCCCCCTAAATTTATTCAAAATATTAGGGTCCCATGTAGCTTGTGTGGAAATATGTGAGTGCAAGTTGGTATACCTTGAGCTTTCTATAGGCAATCTATGTAGGCCAACTTCTTAGCATTCATTTATAAACCTAGGACCCTTAATCCAACTTAATATTTCATGGATTTAAATAACATAGGGTTTCCCAAATTACCCTATGAGTATTTTACTTGAGTCCCTCTACCATGAAATATATAAGCATCTAAATATGAAACTCGAGCTGGCTGCATGGATTGTGTAGTTTGAGGTGGACTTCAAGACTGAATTGGTCATTTTTCTACTTTTCTATACTTAAATCTAATTTTTTGGACTTGTATCATCCCCATAAACCTTTTATGGGCCCTGATTCTACTTGGAGATTGTATAGGTATACTTCAATGTGATGTGGGGTTCCTAAGCCTTAAGAATAGCCTTTAGGCCTAGTAGGTGTCAACTAAGTCTCAAGGGTCTAAGTGACCTCTAGATGAATTTATATCCTAAACACCATGATAACACCTTTCCCATCTAGATTTATTACTTCTATAATTTTCCAAGCTATTACTACACTACTCTATTTCCATCCATATTCTCCTTAATATTTGAAATTAGACCCTATATATTTAACATGAAATTTTTAACCCTTTAATGAAATATTCCTACTTATAATTCTCTCAATCACATGGTTAGGGATTTCTTGTCCATACCCTTTCAGTGTGTCAATGCTCATCATGTGTCTTTCACAGTCTTATAGGGTTTATTTAAAGCTTGGTATGGATTAACTTGGGACATGATTAGGTAGGATAAGAACATCATGATGCTACCATGATTGATAAAATTGATAATTATACTGTCAAGGAGGTAGATGAGGCTTAAAATGGGGTTGGTAGTCTTGGCAATAAGGAGACTCATTATAGGACTAACAAGGGTGAATGTAGGGCTGATAAGTGTTAGAATAGGGTTATTATGGATTATGATGTAATTTGGAATGGATAATGGGGATGATTATAAGGTAATATATGAGATAAATCTACCCCATACATATCCATGATTCATCATTAAGCACATGCATAAGAATGTAACTATGAAAACTAACTTTTCTTACTCCTAAAATGATGACTTTTCTTGAAATTTTGACTATAAATTGGCATGTGAGTGCTTGAAGATGATTTTGAAGTCTAAGATTCTACTATTAAGTCTCTAATGCTCAAATTTGGTCCCATCAAGCATGCCAAAATTTTTATAAACCCAAGTTGCACCTTTTAAAGGAGGTTGTTCAGGGTTACTTCAAACTTGGACTAAGATGGGAGTGGCCTAAAGGTTTTGGGTGACCTTATTACTAGACCGAATGTTGAGGTTATGGGGATAGCTCCCCTGGTATATTTATTTAGGCCCAATATCACTAAAACATATTACTTGGGGTGAAAAGAGATAGGAGTACATAAATTAAATCTAATATAAGGGGTGGTGATGCACTAATATTACTTATCCATCCACTCAAATTAGACATAGACAACACTAATGGATAATGCATAGAACTAAATCACTATCTATAATGGTTTCTAGGAAATAATGTTTAATGTATAGGTTAATTTTTGATGACTAGATAATAAGGTAAATGTGAGGAAGGTTTGGTTATAGGCTCTTATAGTCAAATCTCCACTCTTAAACTCACCCATCAACATTATAACACACTACATGAATGCATAGAACACTTGTTAGCATTTAGGTGAAGACATTGGACCTATAAAGGGGAAATTCCATCAATTTTGCATATAAAAAAGTCATATACACACTAAAAACTAACCATGAAGAAGTTGGAACAATTCATTAATAGTCTAATAGGTCTATAGAGTACAATTTAGGTAGAGTTTCCTCATATCCAAGTGAGGGATAAAAATCAAGGCCTTAAGCCTTGAATGTATAGCATACTGAGGAGATAAATAGAGGTATAATGGTGTTGAGGTGAGATAAATGGGTCATAAATGACCATAGTCAACTCCATCTGTAGTTACAATTGATTCTTCTAATTCCTTCCATGTGTTGGCCTCCAAATTAAGCTCCCCAAGCATTGATTTAGGGTAATGGAGAGTGAATCAAATTTAATATCTTAAAGTAAGGCTTGAAAATTCCCAAAATTTTCCATCACTCCTCTATTGATAATTATAAGGTGCAAATGGGTGTAATTAGCCTTGATGAGGCATTAAGTAGCCCACTAGCTCTTTTCCATGTTGACCAAGCTAGGTAACTACCATCCTGTCTCATGATGACCATGAAATGCACACCTTTATCATTCAATTTAGTTGATTAATAAACAGAATATCTTGTATTAACTCATTTCACTAGCCCTCTATGCCAACTTTCATTCTTCTTTGTTGACCAAGTAGGCCAAATAAGCTAATTAGGCCTAATAATCTAATTATATGTATTCGGTAGCCATGAAAACTTGTATGAAACCTTTATATCATATTAATAAGTGATATTTAGGTTTAAAACAATGTTACATACCATAATATAGTTATTCTTTATTAGTTTGCACTTGTCAAACTAGATGATTAAGTCACCTTGTCTTTTATATCTATATATTGGTTGTATGGAGGAGGGTTTTAGAGGTATTTCTAGGCATAGTTTTGGGCATATAATTACTTTAGGAGGAAAAAAGTGTCAAACCTCTCCTGTCAATGATTGACATCATCCCAAATAGTTATGCACCTTGTTTTCTACTCAGTTTCTCAAAAAAGTACAATTTTTAAACATTTATGTATATATTTCATACAACATAGTACTAATACTAGGCTATCCACTAATTTTACTTTGTGGTTTATGAGTTTATTAGCTCATTCTAGAGTGTTTAGTTTCCAATATCTTCACATTTCTTAATACTAGTCTGTAGTAGGGTTTAAGGAGGGATTTAGAGGTCTACCATCTTAATGGTAGTTCATAAAGATGAGTCCTATAATCCCAATATTATGGTCATGGATGTTTAATCCATATACCCCCATAAAACATTTGACAATCTTTGATTCCCATGAAACTAGTGTGGAGAGATATAAACATAAGACTATGGACCTTGAGTTCTCTACAAGTTATTTAGACATGCCTATAGTCTTAGCCATCATTCATAAAGGTGAGACAATCAAACCAAATCCCTATATCATGGATATTTAGTCCATATGGGTTCCCAATTTTCTCTAGGATCATTTAACTTGAGTTTTTATTCAATGAAATACATGAGCATCTGAAGGTATAACTTGAGTTGATAGGCTATTATGTTGTAGGTTGAACTAAGAGATGGGACTAAAATAATGTTTCCTTTTCATTATTTTGTCTTAAAAAACTCCTTAGGTTATGTACCACCCTTATATACCTTTCATGGCCCTGGTTCTACTTGGATAAGGTCTAATCATACTTCAATGTGGTGAGAGGCTTGAGTCCTAGACAAGGATTTTAGGCCTAACATGCCTAAACTGGGCATCAAATACAAAAATGGCCTATAGGTGAGTTGAGGGATTCAATATATCATAATAACTTCTTTATCACATATCCCAAACCTTTTACAACTTTCTATAGCTACCAAACTATCATCTTGTCTCCATTCTTCCATATGACTGCCTATTATCACTATTCACTATCAAAACTGAGTGCCTTGACAGTAGTATGAGATACTTGAGTGATTATATTTATTTAAAACAATGATGGATTTTTTTATAAAACTTTAAATATAATTTTAGGACCTGAAAATACCCTCATATTTAAGTTATTCATTATCTTTTCCATATACATACTCCCATATAATATGATTAGGGTTTATAAGAATTCCTATTTATGTATCCCTAAATGCTCAATTTAGTGCTCCTTCTATCCTTAAATGGGATTCTAAAAAATTAAATAACACTAATATGTTCTAATTAATTCCTCCATATGTTATCAATCTTATATCATCCCTCAATAAATTGGAAATATCTAATTTAGGCATAGGCCTAATAGGCCTAATAGGTCATAAGGCTCTTTTTCCCACCTCAAGGACTTAACTAATCCATTAAAAACATGATGAATCCTATGAAAAAATTATTTTCATCCCCAACCTATTTTTACCTCCTTTTACTTCTTTATTAAGCATATCCATCATGTTTTACTCTCTAATCCAAGACCATGTCTATAGGTCTCAACTGGGTTCCAAACTGTGTATAGGTGTGTTTAGCCTTTCCTTTACCCATTTTAGACTTATATCACCATGAAACACCTATATCATTTCCTTCACCTCTTTCTCATATGTCTCTATCCATATATACAACCTTTAATCATGTGGTTACCTCCAATATTTGTACACAAGCCTCTTCAGGCCTACTTAGGCATGACATGCCTATTTGGGCCTATTAGGCTCTTTTAATTTAGGAGATAAAACATGTAAATGAGGAAACATTAGGGTTATATGTATGGGATAAATGAGTGAATCCCATTAATATCATTAAGTTTCATATTTATGTAGGGTCTTATACACTTAGTTCTCTAATGTAGCAGTCACACCTACTTGAGCTATAGGTATGGATAATTCTATCCATGGTATTTTGAATCATCAATTTTATGGATAAAAATGTAAGGGGTTCATTTAATAATTTAAACATTTTTAATCCATTTATTGGGCCACACCTCTCACTCAATCATCTAGCTTTCTTATGACTACCTGTATATAAGCTTGTACATGACCTTTTCCTCATGCTAAGACTCTCTATAACTTAATAAGTAGTCCTCAACATTTTATTGTCATTAAGGTGAATATAAAAGATATTATAACCTATTCATTTTTTCATGATCTTTAAGGACTTCTCTCAACATTTCACCAGGTGACATCTTTCTCACATGCCCTCAAGTTGACTATATGTGATAAATGAGGTCTACCTAACTATGGGTGTGACCATTTATAAGGTTTCCCTTTGGTTATCCTTGAATTGTATTAGTGTGGTAATGACCTTTGTTGTCTCTTGTAATCTCTTGAAATTCAATCTCCTCATATTTCCAATATGTCTGACCTATAGGTATATCAATAAGGGTTCACTTTGAAGGCTTGAGACTAAGACTTTGCCAAATCATAGGATAGTGAGGGGTTTTTGTTGACAATTTTGACCCACAAGAAGGTCTATGTTGCTCAGAAAAATTCAAAAGAAGAAAATAAAAAAAATTGGGTTTTCACAAGAATTCGAAGGACATAATTCCTTTGAAAATTTTGTCTAAAGTAATTGTGTAAGGAAAAATGGTCCTTAAGATAACCCAAAGGCCTCTTACCTAATAGGAAGACCATTTCAAATATCTAAAAGGCAATTCAGGTCTATTTCATATGTTGAATGGTTCTTTTCATGAATCTTGAAGGGCATTTCTTAAAGGAAAAGGATGCTTTCAATAATTCCAAGGGGTATCTACCCTTTGGAAGGGATGCATAGACCATTTCCAAAAATTTCAAAGGGAACTTTTCAAAGTGAAGGGATATTTCAAATTCCAATTTCCATTACATAAATCTCAAAGGGTATCTACCCTTCAAGAAGGTTCCAAACAAAAAATCTGAGGGACCATTTTGAAAAGCCCAAAGGGCACTTTCCCTTCAAGAAAGTCAATTTCAAAGGATCTAAGGGGCAGCCAAAGATTTCCAAAAGGTAATTTAGAGCAATAAGGACACTTTAGAAATATTTAAGGGCTCTTTCCCTTTGGGAAAGGTCATGCCAATAATGTTGAAGGACTATTTTCCAAAGTCTAAATGACTTTAACATTTCTATTGAAGGGTACTCAGTGAAGGGTCTATGTTTCTAAGGGCTCATCATAGTTTTTAAGGGGCATTTATAGAAATCCTAAAGGGCACATACCCTTTGGGAATATTTAAATTGAAAAGTTTGAAAGGTTATTAGCCCTTCAAAAAAGGATAGTTGAGAAAAACCAAAGGAAATAAGACATTAAAAAAATATTGAAGATCACATACCCTTTAGGAAGGATCAAAACAAAAGTCTGAGGGTTCATTGAGGAAGCCCAAAGGGCACTTCATGGAGAAGGATATTGACAAGTTTTCCTAAGGTCTTTTACAAGAAACCTTAAGGGTATATACCCTTCAAAAGAAGGCATATATGAAAGGGAAAATTTTATTTAAAAAATCCAAAAGAAAAAATGTATGAAGTAGAGCTTCAAAGATTTTGTCTAAGAGATAAAATCTAAAATAAATATGACCAGTTACATAATTTTGAAGGGCACTTTTTAGAAGAAGAGTCCACTTTGAAATTTCTGAGGGGAACTTGAAAAAACCCAAAGGGTCCTTTTCACAAAGTTGAAGGGTCATCTCTTTAAGCCAAAGGGTCACTTTTCAAAAGACCGAAGGGAAGTTTTGGGAGGTTAAATGACATTGGAAAAAATCTTGAAGGGTATGTGCCTTTCAAGAAGGTTCACTTCAAAAAATTCAAAGGGAATGTTGAAAGGTTCATTTAGTTTCCAAAAGGTCATTAGAAAAACCTCGAAGAGTATGTCACCTTTGCGAAGGTTCATTATAGAAATATTGAAGGGTATGTGCCCTTTAGGAAGGTTCATTATGGGAATCTTGAAGGGTATGTGCTCTTCAAAAAAGTCACTACAAAGAAAGGAGAAACCCAAAGAAGAAACTCTCAAACTTTTTGTCTAAGGACATAAGTTCGAAGAGGAATTTTGAAAGTGGACAAAAAGTTGAGGAAGTAATTCCTTTGAACTTTTTATCCAAAGGAAAAGACAAGGACAAAATATTGAGGAAATTATAGAGAGGAATTCTGAAGGCCAATGAAGAAAGACAATTCTAGTAGACATTTTGTCCATAGGAAAGTGAAAAGACATAAGTCTGAGGAATAATTTCAAAGACACAGACAAAAGAAAAGGCTGAGAGATAATTCTTAAGGACATTTTGTCTATGGGAAAATGACTAAATAGAAATGTGAAAAGATAGTAAGTCTAAAAATATAGATCCAAATGAAATTCCATAGGTAAAAGACAAATACATGCAAGGGGAAACCAAGGAAAAAGATATAGACAAATAACTAAAGAACATGTATAGAAATGAAGAGCTAAATAAAGTGAGAGATTTCAAATAGCCAATGAACATGTTCTATAGCATGCAAAGTGGTCCAAATAGGATTAGTCACGTCTAGGTGTAACCATTTCAACATGACACCTTCAATTCTAAAAATGGTGACTCATTTGCATGAATGACTCAAGTTGTTTAAACATTAGAGAACTTAACATAAATTTCATGCATGCACTCTTGTTAATCCAAGGTTTTCAAATGTTTCAATAGTTTAAATGGAATTATAAGTTTGGAATTAGTGTTGTTTTCATGCAAAGAGAAGCATTTCAAAAATTTGAGTAGCTCAAGAAGAGTTCTATTTTTGGAGATTGGAATAGCATTATGCATGTTGGAAGATTAGTCCAAGCTTGAGCCCACCATCTATTTTCAATGCCAAGGGTTTTTTCATGCAAGACAAAAGACAAGAAAAGATAAATTGAGAAGGCTTTGTTATCTTGGCATAACAAAAATTGGACTTAGGCTAATGAAAGAGTTTTCTTCTTCTTATATTTTCAATGCCAACCTCTTGGTTGTGTATTTTTCTATATAAGTTGGATTTTTAGTCTTAAATTGTATCCCTCTTTTGGCAAGACAAAATTCTGATAATGATTGAGTTGTAACATTTTTTTAGATTAATAGGACTATTTTTTTTAGATTTTAACTACTGGTATAGTGTATTTATGTCATTGATTTACATAAGTGATAGAGTTTTTCTTCCTTTACAAGTCTTGATTATTACTTAGTTACTAGCTAGTCAAATTATGCAAGTCATGCTCTATGTTTAAGTGTCTTTTGGCTAGAATTTTATTGGATGTATGTGGCTGATTAGTGCCTTTAATCAATCCTATTATTTCATTTCCCTCAAGTTTTAGTTACTAGATCAAACCTTTTCATGAAATAATTATTCGTATTGGCAAATTGGATTTGAAATTTCAATCTTATTCTTGTCTCAATTAGTGTTTTAAGAGCTCTAATTGAGTGGATCACTCAAAAAATATAGGTGTATCACCATCATTAGATAGGATTTATATTCAATCTTATCTTTCTTTTCTTGGAAATTTATAGCTTGGAGCAAAGGTCCTAATTGATACACCAAAGGCAGTTAGCCCTTAGAATCTAGAGACTCAATCCACTGATTAGGTCACCAACAACCTATGATTATTTTCATGTTTTAAACGACTATGAAGGCCTAAAACTACCTTCACAAGGGTGTGAGTCTAATTGACAATAGTTTTTAGAATGCTCGGTGGGATGGTTTGAAGCTAGTTTTGGTGAAATTGTAGTTTCAGTAATGTTTTTCATGAAGTATTTTATGATTCCAAACTCAAGGTATTGCTTCTAATAGTTTAGGCATGGTTTCCATGTAAGTCTCTTCTTATTGCATTATCATGAATGAGTTTTGATGGTTGTATATGAAGAGAATTCCTATGCTATGTTTCCTTATTAGCCTTATGATGAATTATACTAGCATTATTATGATACCTATGAGCCTCTTTATGAGCCTAATCATCCCTATCAAGAGTATTATCAAATCTATGTTGAGCCTTATCAAGTTTATCATGATCCTTATTATCAAGAGCATGACTCTTACCTTCTTTTTGAGCTATATCAGTCTCAAGACTATGTTTCATCTTTCCCATATGGATATGATGTTGCATATGAGCAGTCTTGTCTTCAAGAAAAAATGAATGAAATAGAGCTCAAAATACTATCATATGCAAGAAAAGTTTGTTTAAATTCTTAGTATGAAGAAGTGAATGGTCCCTTTAAAAATATGTCTAATGATCTAGAAGAGATAAATGAGTTGTGTATTCTTGTATTGGAGAAGATGGAGGATTGGGAGAGGTAGAAAATTGAGTTAAATCATTTGTATATAAAGGGTTTTTGTTCTCCTTATTCTCATGAAGTTCTTAATCATGTGTAGTGTGTGCCAAGGGAGATCCCTAATTATATTCAAGATCCTATTCAAGAGCCTATTCATGAGGTTAAGCCTTTGTATAGTCCCCTTTCCTTATAACTCATATTTCAAGCTCAATTTTTCCATGAGGACAAAGAGATTTTAGAATTTGATGAGGTAATGGCCAAGTGGAAGGAACAAAATTTAGAGTCTTTAAGAGTTTCTCTTTCCCTCCTCTCTAAAATTCCCTAAAAGATTCCATTAGCCTCAAGACCACAAAATGTAATCATGATCAGACTCTAGTGCTTCCTTTTCCCTCACAAATAGATAAATTTTATCACCCTCCCACTAATTCCCTTCTTCAAGAGTAGCCTATTCTCTAGAAAACTAAAAAAGAGGTTGCAGTTATAGGTCAAGTTCTTGTAGATTGTGAAGAGGATGCTTTAGGTGTGTTTGAGGAAGAATTTCCTATTGATACTTCACTTAAGGTTGTAGTTGAGGCTCCAATTATAGTTAATAATGAGAAGGTTGATCTTGATGTGGAGGAACTTCAAGAGGAGTTGGTACAAATTGAATTCCTACATGAGTTAGACATATCTCTAATTGAGAAGGATCTAGATAACTTCAAGTTGATCTTATTCAAATTGACCAAAATGAGGAACAAAAAGATGATTGGTAGTTGTAATTTAAATATATTTAAGAGATTGAATAGCTTTGTAGGGATATCTTGCCCATTGAAGAGTAAGTTTATGAGAAATTTGATCAAGAATCACCTAGTCAAATCATAATATAGATTGGGTTTCCTATTCAAGGCTCCTTGAAGAGTTGGATGACCTTAAAATAGTAGATAAAAAGGGTGTAGTCACTCAAGAACAATTCATAGATGTGATATCACTTGACAAGGTGGTAGATGATAGGTAGTATGAAAAAGATCAAGAAGTACTTGATGAGTTTGTCTTTTTTGGTGACTAGTTTGATATTGATGACTCATTTAAGAAGATGCTAATATAATTGGTAGACAATAAAAGTTCCTTATCAAAGGTTATTATTAATAAAAATCCTACCTTGTAACTTGTACCATATCTTGGAATGACCGAATTTATGAATTTCCCTTTTGATCCAGGTGGATAATGATTTGTCATGATTAGCTAGGTTCCTTGTTAGTTTATTTTCCTCTAAGTGTTGTTCAAATACATTAGTTTAGTTTTGTTTTATTCTAGTAAGTGCTTGTTTTCACATTTAATTTTATAGTTAGCTTTCACATTTTGTGTTTCCATTTTATTTTGAAGGATGAAGGTTACTTCATTTTCAATCAAAGGAGATTTACAGTCATAGACTAGGTTTACCATTATTTTTATGACTTCTATATCATGTTTATGGTCTGAGTTCTCAAGCATAGTAGGCATGCTTCCCAAATAAGTCATTAGAATGTTGAAAATTTTTCCCCATATGAAGGTTTATGTTGCTCAGAGTAGTTTAAAAGAAGACAAGTAGAAAACTTTGGGTTTTCACAAGAATTTTGAGGACAAAGTTCCTTCAAACATTTTTTCTAAAGGAATTATTCAAGACAAAATGGTCCTTTACAATAACTTGAAGGTATCTTACCATTTGGAAAGACCATTTCAAAGATTTAAAGGGCAATTATAAGGGCTATTTTAGATGTTGAATGGTTCTTTTCATGAATCTCAAAGGGAATTTATCAAAGGAAAAGGATGCTTTTAATAATTCCAAGGGGTATCTACCCTTTGGAAGGGATGCATAGACCATTTCCAAAAATCCCAAAGGGTACTTTACAAAGTGAAGGGATATTTCAAATTCCAATATCCATTACACAAATCTTAAAGGGTTCTACCCTATGAGAAGGTTCCAAAAAAAATCTTAGGGATCATTTTGAAAATCTTGAACGGCACTTTCCCTTTGAGAAATTCAATTTCAAAAGATTTGAGGGGCAGTAAAAGATTTCTAAAGGGTCATTTGGAGCAACATGGACACTTTAGAAATCTTGAAGGGCTCTTTCCCTTTGGGAAAGGTCATGTTAAGAATGTTGAAGGAATATTTTCCAAACGTTGAATGACTTTAACATTTTTCCCAAAAAGTACTTGGTGAAGGGTCTATGTTCTGAAGTGATCATCATAGTTTTGAAGGGACATTTGTAGAAATCTTAAAGGGAACATACCCTTTAGGAATATTCAAAATGAAAAGTCTAAAGGGTTATTAGCCCTTCAAAAAAGGACAATTGAGAAAAATTTGAAAGAAATGGGACATTAAATAAATATTGAAGGGCATATACCCTTCGAGAAGGCTCAATTTTTTTTTGAGGGTTAATTGAGGAAGCTCGAAGGGAACTTCATGGAGAATGACATTGACAAGTTTTCCTAATGTCCTTTATAAGAAACCTGAAGGGTATATACCCTTTATAAGAAGGAATTTCTCAAAGGGTGAAGTTCATTTACAAAATTTAAAGGAGAAAAATGTATGAAGTAGAGATTTAGACATTTTGTTTGAGAGACAAAAGTTGAAAGAAAGAGGATCATTTACATAATTTTTAAGGGCACTTTTCAAAAGAAGAGTCCACTTGGAAAATTCTAAGGGGAAATTTTAAAAACCTAAAGGTTCCTGTTCACAAAGCTAAAGGGTCATCTCTTTAAGTTGAAGGGTCACTTTTCAAAAGCTTGAAGGGAAGTTTGAAGAGGTGAAAGGACATTGGAAAAAATCCCAAAGGGTATGTGACTTTTAGGAAGGTTCACTTCACAAACTTCAAAGTGAATTTTGAAGGGTTCATTTAGTTTCCAAAAGGTAATAATAAAAATATTGAAGGATATGTGTGAGAAGGTTCATTTTCTAAATATCAAAGGGTATGTGCCCTTAAAGAAAGTTTATTGTAGGAATCCTGAAGGGTATATGCCCTTCGGGAAAGTCATTATAAGGAAAGGAGAAACCCAAAGAGGAAAGTCTCAAACATTTTGTCTAAGGACATAAGTCTGAAGAGGAATTCTAAAAGTGGACAAAAATTCAAGAAAGTAACTCTATTTTTTGTTTGAAGGAAAAAACAAGGACAAAAGCTTGAGGCCAATGTAAAGAGGAATTTTGAAGGCCAATGAAGAAAGACAATTTTCATGGACATTTTGTAAGTAGGAAAGTGAAAAGACATAATTCTAAGGAATAATTCCAAAGACACAAGTAAAAGAAAAGGTTGAGAGATAATTCCCACAGACATTTTATCTATGGGAAAATGATTTAAAAAAAACTAAAATGATAATAAATCCAGAAAGATAAAGCCAAAGGAAATTCCATAGGGAAAAGACAAATACATATTAGGGAAAACCAAGGGAAAAGATATAGACAAAAATCTAAAGAACATGCATAGAAATGAAGAGCTAGATAAAGTGAGAGATTTCAAATAGCCTATAAATGCATTTTATAGTATGCAAATTGGTCCAAATAGGATTAGACATGTCCAGGTGTAACCATTTCAACATGACACCTTAATTTATAAAAATGATGACTCATTTTCAAGAAAGACTCAAGTTGTTTAAATGTTGGAGAACTTAACATGAATTTAATGCATACACTCTTATTAATCCAATGTTTTCAAACATTCCAATAGTTCAAATAGAGTTCTAAGTTTAGCATTAGCATTGTTTTCATGTAAAGAGAAGCCTTTCAAACATTCCAGCAACTCAAGAAGAGTTTCATTTTTGGATATTGGCATATCATTATGTATGTTGGAATATTAGTCCAGTCTTAAGCCCACCATCTATTTTCAATGCCAAGGGGTTTTTCATGTAAGACAAAAGACAAGAAAAGACAAATTTAGAAGGCTTTGTTATCTTGGCATAACAAAAATTGGACTTGGGATAATGAAAGATTTTTCTTCTTCTATTTTCAATGCCAACCTCTTGGTTATGCATTCTTCTATATAATTTGGCTTTTTAGCCTTGAATTATATCCCTCTTTTGGCAAGACAAAATTCTTCCAAACATTGAGTTGTAACCTTTCTTTAGATTAATAGAAGGACTATTATCTTCAAATTCTAGCTGATGGTATAGTGTATTTATGTCATTAATTTGCATAAGTGATAGAGTTGTTCTTCCTTTCCAATTCTTGATTCTTATATAGTTACTAGCTGGTCAAATTATGTAGGTCATGCTCTATGTTTAAGTGTCTTTTGGCTAGAATTTTAGTGGATGAAAGTGGCTAATTAGTGCCTTCAATCAGGCCTATTATTTCATTTCCTTCAAGTCTACTTACTAGATCAAACCTTTTCATGAAATACTTATGCATATTGGTTAATTGGAGTTGAAATTTTATCCTTCTTCTTGTCTAAATTAGTGTTTTAAGAGATCTAATTAAAACGATCAATCAAAAAATATAAGTGTATCACCATCATTAGATAGGATTTATATTCAATTTTCTCTCTCTTTTCCTATAATTTTTATCATAGAGAAAAGGTCCTAATTTATACACCAAAGGGAGATAGCCCTTAAAATCTAGAGACTCAATCCACTAATTAATTCACCCACAACCTACAATTGTTTCCATGTTTCAGTAGACTGTGAAGGCCTAAAACTACATTCACAAGCATGTGATTTTGATTGAAAACATTTTTTAAGTTAAAAAAAAAGGAATGGGAACAAAATTAAGTATACGATACCTATTTTTACTTAACTTAGAACCCTTTATAGCCACTATAGCGACACAGGCTAATGCTTGTCAGGAGATCACACAATATACTTATCATAGTCATCTTAGAGTATGGCTGGAAAGGGATTTCTTGTTTGATGATGTTAGTGTATACACATAGCTCTGATACCACTTGTCAAGATCTTACATCACAATTGATTACTTTTGTATAAGAAACTAAACATGGAATTGAAACCAGAAGTAATAAGTAACTAGAAATTAGAAATAGCAAAGAATAGGAGATATGAGAAACAATACAATCTTGTATTAAACTCTTCCAGATGGAAATACAATGAATAAATCTCTTCCTCCTCACACCTCTTAGATGTACAGTAATTCTCCTTCAAGAGTTCTCTCTCTCTTAATTAATTACAACCAACTCAATTACTGAATTGTTCTCCAACAGATCTTCTTGATCTTACACCTTGCAGATCTAATTGATCTTACTCACCCATAATTACAATACTACCCCATGGGTCTCTTAAATAGAATTGAGAAGAAAAAAATAATTAGAAAAACAAACTCAAGACTAATTTTAGTCTTTACATGCAAACTAACAATTCTTCTAAAATTAGAAATGATGTCTAATTCTGGAAACACACAAAAGTCTGATGTCGGTTTGAAGATGACCAATGTCAGCCAACCCCTAATTGATGTTAGTTTGTTTTGACTGATGCTGACTGATGCTGGTCAACCCCTAACAGATGTTGGTTGGTTCTAACCAATTCCATGGATGTCGATTACTGTGTAGCTCATTGGTGAAGCTTTTTGCTCCACAACTCAACAGATGAAATGGCTTAGTTGAGTATGTAAATTCAAAGGATACTTAAATGGATTGAATATTGTTACCATCAAGACCAGAACATCATCAAATGCCTCAAAATTTTACAAAAGCCTTGCAACTCTGAGAAAATTGCCTATTCTCTATAAGTAAGGAGAACATAGAGATTTTTCTACTTTCACACCTTCATTCATGTGAATTAGGGGTGAAGGGTGATGGGGGTGAGACATGAGGACCTCAAGAACACTCATAAAGAATTGGTTTTGAGAAAAACTTGAACTATGCACCAAAACTTATATCATTTCAATTCATTGCATAAATGAATAAGCTCATTGAAATGAACAAGTTGTTAGCATTCATTTATAAATTACAGGGCATTAACAAGTAGACAAATTCTATGTATGGGAATGGTAAGAGACCCCCTTCCTCTGCCCAAGATACCAGCCCCCCATTTTCTCTATATTGTCCATACTATCCTCAAACTTGAAGGCTTTCATGGGATGCAAAGAGTTTGATTAATGAGAGATGTAATTTTTGGACCTATTTGAACTTATCTGACCATGAAACATATCCTAGACATCCTCTATGAACCCTCCTACAACATATGACCCCCCTATATATGGACTAATCATATAATTTCTTATAACTTGTAAGAAACACTTGAAAACTCTCTTTTTCAATTATTTTCTCCATGCTTTTGATCTTGATCTACCATTGAAGGATGAAAGGATGGAAAACATAAGTTTAATGATAAGTAAAACTAAGTGGTATGTCAAGAGGAGTTGAAAAGATGCATTTTTATGTGTGGGGCCAAATTGATGAGTGGTGAGGTGGATGTAAGCCTTAAAATATACCTTTGATGGTATAAAACACCTAATTATGACCATATGGAGATAATGGTACCTATTTTAAGACCTTAATAATTCAATTTTATCAAAATACTCTTCCTTTTCAAAAAAATTCAATGAAAATAGACTTAAAATGGGGATTTGAGGGTCATTTGATGATTTTAGGGGGGTTATATAGGATTGAAACTACTTGAATAGGTAGCCATGAATAATAACACTGAAGACACAACAAGATACATTTATATCACCACTTTGGACAAGGCTTGAAACCCTTTCATCCTACCAAAAAATATTTCCCTTCAAGCAAATGTATCAAATAGGTATAAAACCATAAAGATCAATAACCCCAAAATTCCTAAATCACCTTAACTTTATCAAAATATCCTTAAAATTATAAAACAAGATTATAACATTATTTTTACCTTACAAGACATATTAACATTCCTTTTCTCTCACTCCAAGACCAATCATGACTACTAGCACATCACCAATAGGCCCAAGATAAGTATGACACAATGAGCTTACAAATGGATTGTATGCCACATCATGAGACCTCTTCAACAAGATTAAAAGCCTTCAAGATACATTCATGAGACCATGACAATTTAGGCACTATAAATAATCTTAGAGGGTTTCTTATGCATGTTTTTATGGTATGGGTTGACATTTGGCATATGAGGCTAAAATGTCAACATGTATATAATGTATGATCACACTATAAATAATATTTTGTTTATACACCTAAAATTTATCTCTTATTTAACATCACTAATATTTATATTAGTCTACACTAATTTAACCTACCCCATCTAATATTATTTATCTTAGTTAATTTCATCCTACTATCACCCCCTCTAATCATTTATCTAATATCTCCCTTCATTATTCCTCATTCACTAACATTATTCCTACCCCAAAAGTCTATCATTACTTATAATCATCTCTTAATCATATCCTAATAGAATTTATCCATTATTTGGGAATTTAAAATTCCCAT
Organism: Torreya grandis; assembly: GCA_037957365.1. NCBI lineage: Eukaryota > Viridiplantae > Streptophyta > Pinopsida > Cupressales > Taxaceae > Torreya > Torreya grandis. Next base: position 372,421 of record JARHVA010005087.1, on the reverse strand, counting down.
AACCCACCTACCCACCTATGCTAACCTATTCTTAGGCTCTCCTACATCCCTAGTCCCTATCACCTATGCAATTACCCATCCTAAGCTTCTAAATAATCCTACTTATCCCTTGAATGGATTCTAGAATTCTCCAATTCTAGAATCCTCTCTAACTTGTGCTCTTTTATTTAGAAGCCTTTATTCTAGAGGCTTCCAAGTAATTTTTAATTCCTTAAAAATTTCTCCACCCTTGATCCTTATGGATCAATTTTGAATGTAAGCCATTGATTCTCCTCCCTTGGGCTTATTTATACAAGCCACTCATACATGTAAAAACCATCTATGAATCTCATGAAAATATCCATGTCAATTATCTAAGCCATAATATATCTATGAATCCATGTCAATCAACCAATCCATAATAAAAATAATGATTCAAACCATCACCATGTCAAAATTTTGAGTCTAGTCTTTGCAATCCATAAGCTAAAATAGTTTGAAAATCTTGGAGGGAGGCTAGATGAAGCAAGGAATTGGTAAGAGTTTCTTAATATATTCTAATTTCCTTCCATAATATCTTGAATTAAGTGTATTATGTATTTTGGGTTTAAATTATCATATTTAGGTAGTTTAATCTAAGTGCTCAAAATTAAAATCACATTTTGGCAACCATGTTGGGATAAGAATTATTTTGGTCTAATATTTTGAGTGTGAAGTGTGATAATGATGTTTGCAAGAAATATTTAGGACAAATTTGGTGGCTCAAAGTTTTATAGAATTTTCCATTCATGATCATTCCCTAGGTGTGTGCATGGTGGCATTTTGTGATCAATTTTTTTGAAAGCATGACTATAAAACAGTCTATGATTTTATTAAGAATAATTTTTGGCATTACCAAAGGATTATTCATTTTTTTGTTTTTGATATATTAAATTAGATAAATAAAATTTTGCAAGTATTCTATCTTTCCTAAAACCTTAAGGAATCTTCATAGAATAAATCATGTGTCATGTATTAGCCTCCACCTTTAACTTAGATAATGATTTGTGCATTGTGTATTAAACGAAGATAATATGATCATGTCAAACATATGTTCATTGTATTAGGATAAATCATGTTAATCTCATGTATTTTTTAAAATAAATCTTTGTATTAAAAGGGAATTTCAAATCCAAGACACTTAGCAGGAAAGAAATACCATTGGGTTTTGAACCTTAAACTTGTTAGAGCATTCTACACACCATTTAAAGTTTCAAACCTTGAAACAAGATAATAAGTCACCCTATTTCTAAGCCTCTTCACCTTTCTCCACTCCAAATCCATTATAAATAATTATCGTCGATAAGGCTCTTGTACATTGTGTAATATTACGAGTAAAATGTTTTATTTTTTAGCGCTCAAAAATAAAATATTTTACTCATAATATTACACAATGTAGACACAATACTATTGGGTTTAAAAAATTGAGTCCATTAGAATTTATATCCCAAAATGATCACTTATTTGTGTAAATACATTTTGGTGAAAGGTATCATAGGAATTGTATCTCTTGAATCTTGGCATAAGATTCAAAATCCTACTATTAATGGATGTCCTTACCCTATGCTAAAGCTCCTCCTTTGGTGCATGTTGGGAGGGAACTAGCAATATTTTGTCCATATATTTCAATCACTTTAGTTTATAAGACTGTGTCATTGTATTATGTCAAATGGTCTACATCCCTTGAGTTTGTAGTTTATGAGACCAATAATTCATTAATAAATCTAATGGATATTCATACTTTATTCTAAGCATTTTTTAGTCTTTCATAGCCACTTACCCTATCAAATACATTAGGAAAAATTCCTTTGTTACATAAGTAAAGTTTTTAGATTGTTTTATGCAACATTTGATAAAATATACATTTAGTTGTCATTACTAAACTAATCAAGTCGATCACCTATTGAGGCCATGAAAATACACTTGTCTATTGTAAGGTTATTGGTTTCAACCATACCCTTGTAAGGATGCTATTTTTAAACTTTGAAACTATTACCTTATTTATTTATTCCCATGGTTTGATGCCATGTCAATACTATTGATAGTAATCATAACATTTTTCAAATATTTTGACCATTCATCCTAACTAGATTGCATTGAGTTGATTAGATGGTCATGTAAAGTGTTCTTTGGTTAAAGGTTTTTAATTCCATCCAAAACATATTATGTCATTGAGTCATATATTATTTTTTTATGGTCTCAAGTTGTAGATAATATTTTTAATAATTTTTGTCTATATTAAGTATTTTATTGAAGTTTAGACTATTTAAGTCTAGTTTTATATTGTAGTGGTTCCTTATGTGTAATGTATTCATACATTTTCATGACTTTTTAATTTAATAGTCATGCAAAAAAAATTGATTTTACATAATCTATTTTGGGTAAAATATTTTAGCTCTAGGGATTTACTATAGTTAACTACATATCATTTTTTTATTATCTTGTCAAGTTTTTCACTTGTAGGTATACATGTGTCAAAGTTAAAAAATATCAAAATAATAATTAATTTCTATTCATAGGTCTTATCAGTCCAAGGAAAAATGTTTAAAAATACTGATGATGTTTGTGCAGGGTCAATTGTCAAAGTTGTTGACTTGAAAATAACTAAACCATCTACTAGTGGGATGAACAATCAAAGATCACTTATCCTAAAAAACTACCAATCTTTTGTTTTATAGGATGATAGGTCCCAAAATAGGCTAAAAAAATATTTTTTATCACTTTTTTGGTTCTTGATTGGATTATAATAGAAAACACACTAAATTAATTAGTTAATAATTCCTTTTGTGTTTGCTTGAGTGTCACCTGAGGTCTATAGTGGTGTATTCTCTCTTCCTTGCATCCTTGTGATGATTTTTATAGGATATAAAACCACCCATAAACCCTCCCATTTTTTGTCTAGGGAAAATGTGATGTGGAATTAACACCCATGCACTTGCCATAGTCTTAGGGTATAGTAATTATGTATTTCACCACCACACACTATCCTACACTCCATATTCAAGTAGAGTATAAATATCAAGGATAACTACTGTTAGGATAAGTGGTTGACCCGATATAGGTCCTTAGTGAAGGGGAATATTTAACTCTCTAAACCATGCATTAGAAAATACCCTTCATGGATTTATGCCCCATTATACCTAGTGTATATTAGGGACTCACCTAGAGATCCTATATAGCCTAGCTTAAGACCTTTTTTTAGTAATTGGTGATCCACTACTAGAGTCAATATCAGCTCCTAAGTGACTATCATGTGTAACTAGGGTTGAGAGAGTTTTGTCAATACCATAATGGGTTATTGGCCTATTGCCTCACCCATAAATTCATTAGATGGTGTGGTCACCAAGTTATATGCCTATTAGTTTACTAATCTTGGGATTGTGGGTTCATTGCTTGGGTGTGTGTCATGTTAGACCAATACTATTTGTGAGCTGAGTCAGCCTTTAACCCCCAAACCCATATACAAATATCTAGGTCTTTTTGCATGTATCACCATCTTGTATATTATTACCTCTATCTTGTACATATTTCATCTTATATAATCTTGTGTATATTATACATTCCAACATCTTATTTTAGCCCTAAATATAATTTTTGACATCCTTATCCCATATTTTATCAAATCATTTTCATATAAATCCCATCTGAGTGTGTTGGTCTTTTGGTCACACATGCATCTAAACCATACCCATCTCATTAATATTACCCCTTATCATTTCATCATCACCAATATATACTTTTCTTAGTCTTAATCCTATTATCCCATTACCCCATCACCCCATCACCTAATTATATATTCAGCTTACCTTGAGCAATCTAATCTAATATTTTGAGCTAGTCCTCTTGTTATCCATCAATATCATCCTATCACTCTAGTCCACTATTGCTCATCACTTGGTCATATCCATACCTAGTCAATGTCCTACTAGCATCTTATCACTTTGTTTCTTTTAATATATCATCAATCTAGTCATATCGAATCTAGTCATCTTACATATTCATAAGTAGCACCCATCCAATCACCATCTTATTAGTTTTAATCTAGGCACCCATCAAATACCCAATCCTTTTACTATCTTAAAAACTAGGAATTTTTAATTGGTCAGTAGTACCTATCATACTATCAATCTAAAATATGATCATATTCTTTAATCCATTAGTCTATCTCATCCTCATCATCACTTATCATACTAGCTCAATCATTCAAACCTAGTTTTTTCAATGGACCATATCTAATCCTTAATCTACCTTCACATCATCCCCTTTCATCATCCATATTTTATTCTACATCCTCATGGATTTGGATCCTATCCTCATGGACCAATACCTATTTGTTAGGAATCTAGAGTTCCCATGGTAATTAGTTTTTACTATGTGGTAAAAAAATATTTACTGTTAGTGGTTAGTTATTGTATGGTCAATACAGTAAATTTATTATTGGTAAAAATAATGTGTTAGTTAGATATATTTTTAATATAAAATAATATATCTTGTATTGATATTAGGTATTTGGTTACCAAGTTGATATTTTATAGGGATTAGAGCATCCCCAATTATAATATATATATATATATATGTATCCTATATATTTTTATGAAGTTTTATTAATAAAATAAGCTAGTTGATTGATTGACAAAATTGTGTATGAGAATTTGGATCTACCTTGATAAGGGCTATTTTCATTATCTAGTATCAGAGTAGTTACCCTAATGGGATGTCTCTATATATTTCATTCACTTGTGATTTTTCATCAAAGTGATTTTTGAATAATACTATTGTCTAAATGACATGCAAATACTATTCATACATTCATTCATTATTCTTAAAAATTAGCAATCAATTCTTATTTATAACCATGTGAAAATTTATTTACTCCTCTACCCATAAAAATTTTCCTTTATACTTCCACCCTAATAATTATTTCTATAGCTTATCCACCCATTACTATTCATTATGTGCATTCAAAAAATTGAGATAGAAGAAAATAGATATATATTCTTTAAGAAAAAATAAGAATACAAAGTGTGTGTGTGTGTGTGTGTGTTTGTGTGTGTGTGTGTGTCTATGTGTGTGTGTGTGTGTGTGTGTGTGTGTGAGTGTGTGTGTGAGTGTTTGTGTGTGTGTGTGCGCGTGCACGTGCGCATGTGTGTGCGTGTGTGAATGTGCATGTGTGTGTGTGTGTGCATGTGTGTGTGTGTGTGTGCATGTGTGTGTGTGTGTGTGTGTGTGTGTGTGTGTGTGTGTGTGTGTGTGTGTGTGTGTGTGTGTGTGTGTGTGTGTGTGTGTGTGTGTGTGTGTGTGTGTGTGTGTGTGTGTGTGTGTGTGTGTGTGTGTGTGTGTGTGTGTGTGTGTGTGTGTGTGTGTGTGTGTGTGTGTGTGTGTGTGTGTGTGTGTGTCTATTTTATAGTATTTATAATTATGGTTCTTGTGCAAGAGTTATTTTGAAAAGGTGAATTACACATTAGAGGCCTCTCATTATCCTATTTATGAGATGGTCTGATCTAAATGCATTGTATCCATCTTCCTTGACATGTTTCATAGATCTGCACATATTTAAATTTATCTACATAAGGATTTATCAACTTAGCTTTGAATGGCATTGAAACTCTACCTATTGGGTCTATAGCTACACCAAATCCTTTGTTAGATTCATGGTAGACATATCTAACTAGTGACCCCAATATACAATTCATTTAATCCATAACCTCCATCCTCATGAGCTCAGCAACTACAAGTTGATTGGTATCCACACAACATCCAAAACTTTGTCTGATCTCAACCTCAACATTATCTACTATCTCTAATGATTCAACATGACACTTGTGTCAATTGATTTAAATTAAACCCTACCACTCATATTGACGTCTAGGTCATCCTCAAGCCTATTGAAATATCAGATCTACCTATCTCACTCTTGGTAGACCTCAGTGTAATTTATAGTGTATTATCATGTTACCCATGCTAATGTAGTTTGAAATAGTGAGCTATCTCCTCCATCAGTGGTGACCATCCAAGCTTCTCTATTAATGAATGAAGATTTTTAGGGATCTTTTAATATTTTTATTTTATTTTATATATAAGTTCATGTTCATAGTTTGCATTATTGGTTTGTTTTTATAAAATTCATGTTTTATTTTAGGTATTATTATTTTTGGTTATATGTTTTGATCAAGTGATGGATTTTAGGTTTTTTAGTTATATAGTTTTAAGACTATAGTGTTTTATTCAACAATTATCTATATTTTATTTAATAGGGTCAATAATTCATTATGTAAAAGTTTTATAGTTTGGTCAATAGTATAATTGATTCATTTAGTCAATTTTGTTTTTTTAGTATATTAAGTTATTGTTATGTTGTTTAAAATTAAGGGTCACTATTATCAACATAAAAAGGTCAAGTTTTAATGTTAAGATTCTATTTTATGTCTAGATTCACATCTTATCATCATTTTATTTTAGTACATGTCATTGTCCTTAAGTCACAAGTCATCAAATAAGCCCATGTTCAAAAGGAATTTTGTAATATTTTCCTCTCTTATGTAATTTTTGCAAATTATGTATCAGATGCATTTTCAGGCAAACCTGACATCTGCATGTCAATCTTGTGGGAGGGTAATTTAGTATTTATTGTTTGTGATTCCTCTTCCCATGTGAAATAAAAGGGAGGAACTATTGGAAATTTAGATTTCCCATGGTAATTAAATTTTACTATGTGGTAAATAACTATTTATAGTTAATTTTTAGTTACTATATGGTCAATATGGTAAAGTTATTATTAGGAAAAGTAGTTTGTTCATTAGATATTTTTTAATAATAAACAATATATCTCATATTTTTATTAGTTATTTAGTTAATAGGTTGAGATTTTTTAGTGATAAAAGTGTCCCAAATTATAAGATACATGTCTCCTATATATTTATATGAAGTTTGATTAATGAAATCACCTAGTTTATTGACTAAACAAATTATGTACGAGCCTTTGAATCTAGCTTAATAAGGGCTATTTTCATTACTATTTTCCAAAATGGATGAGATAATTTTATGGCCCCTAGAAATGGGTGCCCACCTACCTTGTATTTTTGATTCCATCAAGCCTAAATCAATGTCCTATCCACAATCCCCATCCACACCTAACTCATCTGATGGATCACCATGGTTTACCTCGTATCTTTTCATATTCATAATCCTCACATCCATCATATAAAAGTGATAATGTATCCTTATTAAATAAATATCTTGACCAATAAATATGAAGTCCTCTTACATATATTGGAGATTAGTGCCCTTCCTTCCCAATGATTTTAAACCCTTAATCCTAAGGTCACCTACCAAACTAGTCCCTCATTAACCCTCCTCCCCATCACATTCCAGTCCACTATCCACTAGTAATAGTCTTAGTCATGACCTTCCTAATAAAAATTTTCCTTGTTTAGTAAGTATATTGTTCGAAACAAGGGGGAAATCCTCTCACGACTCCTTGAGATGGGTACCCAACCTCTTGAAAGTTTTGAAACCATCTAATTCACCTTACCCCTAGTATATACCCATCCACTATAAAATATTTCATCTACCAGTCATAGTACACCACAAATCCCCCATCCTACTAGAAAAGGGAAGCATAAATTTTAAACTTCATTAAATTCTCATTTTTCTCCTAAATAATCTCACACTCCACCATCTCCTTACATCATGACATCATGATCACATTCCTCCACTTCTAAATCTAACACTTCCACATCCATCACTATAGATAAGTAGTATACCCCTCTCCCAATATCCATGGAAGCACTATAAGGCCCATATGCATCATTTACCACCCAAAAATAAGACCTTTAGATTTTTCTAAGCATGTGCCCTCATGGAATCAAATAGAACACTTTTGTATTTATCATAAATTCCCTAGGAATTCTATTGATATATGTTACCCTTTCAAAGATTATATCCAAATATTAATTAATAATGGAGACATTAAAATTGAGGGAGAATCCAATGCATCCACACCTAGGAGTGTGTAAATGTGGGTATGTTAAGATTCCTTTCCTAACTATAATCAAGCTTCTTACCTTCTCAACAAAGGTCATGACTTTAGTCCCATTCATCCTACACACATCCCCAATCAATCCATCCATATGAACCATTCTCATTAGATCCCCCACCTTAATAAATATGTTAAGCCTAAATCATCCCTTCATAGATCTAAGGTGAGATAGGTACTTATAGACAATCATATGGTTCCTACTACTAAATCATGTGTGGGCTACATCACCTCATCAACATCCCTATTGGAGTATACATCAAAAGGGTTAGGATCTATTCTATAACAACATCTGAATCATAAATCACATCATAATCATCATCCCTTATATATTATTAAGGTCATGCTAACACCTATCTCTTTAAATATGTCTTTATTATCAACTAATTAGAAGGCATGGCTCTTGATCTATCCTGAGATGATGAAACTATAACACAATTATTGGATACTCTATTAGGTGAAGATCATCAATTTTTATATGAATCGACTTTATATGTTAATTTCCCCAAGATTTTTAATATTCCTTTTGATATTCTTGAGGAAACTTTCTCTGATGTTGAGGTTAGGGCTCCTAGTGACCTTTATGAGGACTATTATAACCATTATCCCCTCAATCCACCACACATCTTTAATAATTCACCTCTCTTACATAATTCCTACCTCCCACTCTATGAATGGGATGAACAAGAACATGCATCATTAGATTCCCATCTACATGCAATATCATGTGCCAAATATACAAGGATCCAAGACCATAATTAGTTAATCCCATCAAATAATCAAGCCTGTTATGATCTAAATATTATTAATCAAAGTCAATATGAGTCTTATAATTAGCTAAGTCACAAAGAATCATCCCATAATACAAATATCCTTAAAGTGATAAGAGTCTATCTAAATCAAAATCATTTACCTAGTCAAAAGTGACTTCCCTCAAGTGAATCCCACAATCAAAAAATAAGAGTCAACCAAAGTCAATATCAAAATAAATAATCAGCATATAAAAATAATGTCAAAATCAATAATCATATAGCTGACCATCCTCTTAATGTTTGGATCAAAGAATCAAAAATCAAAAGGTATTGGATCTCTTAATCATATGGCACCAATCTAAAGAATCCACTTCACTATATCCAATGGTGAATACAACTATCAAATCCCATTTCCACTCCTCATCCCTTCATATCATCCATTAAGATCATATCCCTCATTCACATCCTATATCACACAATCACAATGATGACATACTCCAACAAAAATATCTAGGTAATATTGTCACTCATTGGGGTTATAAAGACACCTAGTTGAAATGTTTGGAGGACATTAAATCAAGATTCAATAAAGGCTACTAGGACATCTAAGAATATAGCATCCATCACATGGTCATAGCATCATGTATCTATAAAATAGGTATTGTTTAAGTATCACAAAAAAAAATTCATCTTATATATCATATCCATATCCAATAAATCGGGATGTTATCTAAAATGTCAAAAAAAATCAAAAAAGTATTAAAAAAATCAAAAAAAAATATATATAATCTAAAATCATTCATCCAATGGTGAAAACTAGTCTTTTTGGACCTTGGGTAAGTAACATGATGAAAATCTATCCCTGATGTCATGGTAAGATAATCTATTATCTACATTTTACCTCAACACTTGGGGACAAAATCCATCCATTTCATCCCTTGTTAATCCCCTCCATATCATCCATGTTTATCTTATCCCTCTATCTATTATACATACCCATAATTTACCATCATATCATGCATCCTATCTCTCATTCCTTCCCATATTTACCTTTTTAATGAAGTGTAAGATGTTTTGATAATTTTTCTAAAATAATCTTGGCATATCCTCTAATGAACACTCTGGTAACTAAACATTTGTTTCTTTCATGATATGGTCATTGGAAATCCCTATTCCATTCTCCCTTGGTCATCATATCCTTTTCAAAATTACCCTCATAATTTTTCCATCCCCTCCATTATTCCATCTATCTTTATCTTGGTTACTAGACTCGGTCTTCCCTTTGCTAGTAGCCCCCTTTGAATAGAGTATATACATATTCTAAAAAGCCCTAAAATTTGAAATAATATAAAAACCCTTACAATATAAATTTTTTAAATGCCACAAATATTACATGGTGTCTTGTATTATTCCTTTTCCCTTCATCACATCCATCTCCATGCCTTTCATATTTCACAATCATGTCATCCATCCTCCTATTATAAAGTAGGGGAAAATCTAGTCTATATCGAGCTAACATTAACCTAGTTTAATTTTCACTTGATTATTCTTATGTATCTCATATAAATCTCCAAATCAATAGCTTAATCATAATCCAAGTCAACATATCCAAATCCTCATCCAAATCCCTCACCTAGTCTAACATCCATATCCACATCCATATTCTTACCTAAGTCCTAATCCTAATCATCATCATTAGTCTATTCCAAATCCAAGTCTATAGTCATATCATGATCATCTTATTCCATCTCATCACCGAATAAATCATCCCATCATTATACATGGCATTATGACATTACATGTAGATAATTATGTGTGTGTTACCTGTCTATTCTATTTGGATTGTCTTTTTATCATGAAAATATTGGATTGTCTTTATCCTTTGAGTCTTTGTTGCATCTATCTCTTTTTATATATTTTTCAATTAAAAATGATTATATGAGGTCACCAAATATACAATAATGCTTATAAGTTACCTCAATGATGTAGAGTTTGCTATTAGCCCATGCACTTTAGCAGAATGTCCTCTTGGTCATAATTATATCTTAGGACATAATATCAAGTGTCATATTTATTGGATTGTTTAGACTATGATGAGATTAAATAAATTAATTATGTCTTGATCATTTCTCCTAATATACTCATCATCCTTATCCCATCATTAAGTCAATCATCCCATCTCATTTATCTAATATCCAATCAAGCCTTTATCTATCATATCTCTAGTCATTAACATCTAACATCTCATCTCTAATATCATTTATATTCATCTGATTCACATAATATATCTAACCACTAACATGTCTAACATCTATCATCATCATCATCCTCTTGTCTCTCTCATCATCTATCATCTAGTCCAAATTACATTAGCTTGAGGTCTTTTTAGACTATGCAGGGAATGTTTTGTCACATAACATGTCTAAGGTTAGCTTAACCATTCTCTCCTCTTTCTCCCTCATTCATCATCACATCTATCTTGTATGTCATCATCCTCTCATCTTGAATATGTCAAAATCATTGAGATATGATATTAATCTATTGACTAATCACCTTTTCTACCATTATCTCCCTAATATTTTCCATCAATCATCCATACCTATTGATTGGGTCTTAAAAAGTTGAAAAATCCATATTTTATTTAATTAGTCATACATTATCACTTATTGATAATTTTAATTTTACAGTCTCATCCTTAAATTGGGGCATGAGCAGGACCATGAATTTATCACCTATTACTCCCTTGCCTATGTCCTTGCTATGGGAATCATCACAACTATTCATATATGGATCACTAATTCGATGTAATTTAGTCTAATTATTCCCCTTCATATTTTGGGTCACTCAATCATAGAATTATTCTCTCTCATCCCCTTCATCATATTTTGTGACTTTCACTTTGAGATACACCCATCATTCATCTTATCAAATCATTGTCTTATCTTTAGCTCTATGTTGTCCAAACATGTGTCCTTACTTGGGATATGTTGATAGTTCATGTTATTTATCATATTGGTCTAAATCTCTCCCTATCATGCATCCTTACCTAGGATATGTCAAAATATTGTAACCTTTTATCTCATCATCAACATAATTTCTATTCCCTATGCATATGTCTTTTCCAAGGGCATAATCACTTTATATCTCACTCTTCAAGTTGAGTTTATTTTCCTATTATATCTCACATCTTGCATCCCATCCATTTGTATATCCATCACATCTCACCCCTCATTTCTTCTTTTGAGTGGCCATCCACCTCAATCTTCCATGCATATCCACTCAAGGGGGTATCATATCCACTAACATCATATACTAAAATTCATCCATGAAAATGGTTTTTCTTTGAAAGACCATTACTCTTCCACTTCATCCACTCATAATTACCTTTCAAAGAAGGGGAAAATGTATATAGCTAAATTTGTTTGATTCATTTAATGCTACTAATATTTATATTACTCAACACTAATTTCACCTACCCCATCTAATATTATTTATCTCATGTAATTCCATATTAATATCACCCCCACTAACCATTTATCTAATATCCCCTTCATTATTCCTCATTCACTAATATTATTCCTATCAAACAAATCTATTAATACTTATAATCATCTCTTAATCCTATCCTAATTCCATTTATCCATTATTTGGAAATTTAAAACTACTATAACCCACCTACCCTAGCTTATTCCTAGGCTCTCCTACATCCCTATTTACTAATCACCTATATAATCACCCTTCTTAAGCCCTTAACTAATCCTACATATCCCCTAAATGGATTCTAGAATTCTCCAATTCTAGAATCCTCTCTAACTTGGCATCTTCTCTCTAGAAGCCTATATTCTATAGGCTTCTAAGGAATTTGTAATTCTTTAGAAATTCCTCCACACTAAATTCTCATTGCTCAAGTTTTAATGTGAGCCATTGATTCTCGTTCCATGAGATTATTTATACAAGCCACTCCTTCATGGCCAAACCATCTATAAATCTCATGAAAATATCCATGTCAACTATTTAAGCCATAAGATATCTATGAATCCATGTCAATCAACTAATCCATAATCAAAATCAATAATCAAGCCATCACCATGTCAAAATTATGAGTATAATCTTTACAATCCATAAGCTAAATCAATTTGAAGATCTTGGAGGGAGGCTAACTAAATCAAGGAATTGGTAAGAGTTTCTTCATCTATTTTGATTTACTTCCATAATATCTCTTGTTAAGTATATTATGTATTTTAGGTTTAAATTACCATATTTAAGTATTTTAATTTAAGTTCTCAAAATTAAAATCACACTTTGTATTTTTATCTTCAAGTCTCACCAATTATTCATATTATGTCCATGCATTCTATCACAAGCATAAAAGTATTTTGGTTTTCTTAGAGGATGCATAAGATACAATGTGATTAAATTATTTTGAATAATATACCTTATAGTTTCACTTGGTACATTATTGAAATTATAAAATTAATTTTAACCCTTAGTTTTTGATATTTTTTATTTATAAACCCATACTTGAGATGAAATATTTGTAGTACAAAATTCATGAGTTGAGAGGTAAAAATGTAATTGACATTAGCATGTTCAGGATTATGGTTATGTACACTATTGCCTTCAAGTAATGTATATTTTATACTTATATATTAATTTTAATTTTGTAATACCTCTATTTATTTTCTCATGTTGACCATCTAATCTATAAAGGATTCAAAAGAAAAAACACTTGGCACTTAGACTAAATGAATATGCATATAATAACCCTCGAGAGGATGTATGGGGATGTAGATGGGGATGAGAAGGAATTTTTTTGACATCTTATTTTTCATACAATATGGGTCACATTAACTCTTAGGATAGTGATAACATGGTCATCCATAATGGAAGGATAATATCTATCATAAAATTGAGGAGGAATGAAAGAAGTCACACATTAAAGTTGTTGAGATTTCACATTTAGATATTACATATTAGTAAGGAAAGTTAAGAATGTTTCATTATTAATTACATAATTATTTTAATTTCACATAAATTTGATTTATTTAATTACATTATTATGAAAAAAATTACATATTTCAATTCAACAACATGAAATTATAACAATCATTGCTTGAATTATAAAATATACACTATGAATACTCATCATATAATATGAAAAATAAATAAGCAATCACTTGATACAAACCATGAGAAATATTAGGAAATAATTTTTTTATAAATATAATTAAATAAATGAAATTCATGATTATTTTGAAAATAGACACAACATTTTCCCTTTATATGTAATTTATTTAAAAAATGAAATTATGAATTTAATAAAATGTGTACAATGTTTTAGCAAATAAATTTATGAACTCAATACAAATAGAAAAAACTTATAAAGTTTTAAAAATAGAGTCATATTATATAAATATTTGTTATTCAAGGAATAACCCTAATAGAGGAAGCCATAATAGGAGGATACACATGAAACCCTAGGGAAAAAGGGGAAAACATCTGATTTAGAAATATGAAATTAAAAATGACTCAAAAATGAGGTTCTAAAATTAACCCTAAGGCATAAATATGAAAACCCTAAGAAGAAAGAAGAAACCTCAGGCACTTAGTGTTTTGAATGTTCTAGACAAAAGTAGTTTCACCAATATATTTTATTTTATTTTGTATTAATGTGTCCCTAATAGGATAAAAATATTGTATAAATTATATTCTTAAATATATATAATAATTACACAAATTTGATTGCAACTCGATAAATATAATAACTTACTATTTATTTAGATATCTAAATATTAATATAATTAGATTATTTTAATTGAATATAGGTATATAGTAAAGGTACATTCATATGGAATGAATTGGAATAAGATTGTGAGTGCTTGGGTCTAGAAGCAAATATTTTGAATTTAACTAGACAAATTTGTGTCAGTTAGACAAGTTCGTTTCTCTAATAATGTCTTTTGAGTTTGGATCTATCTTATGTGAATTTTTAAACCTATGATAATATAATGTGTTTTGCATACATATAATATATGTTCTTGTAGGTTTATATGATTGTGATTATAAATAAATGTATATGTTTTCATTCTCCTTGATTCAAACCCTTGTTGTGCATAGTAACAAAAATATGAACCAAGATAATAATAGAAAGGGATGGGTTGAGCTAACCTTAGCCATCCCAATGTGAAAAAATGATGTCTACATATCAAATAATTAAATGAGGGAATAAAAACACATGTAATTATCCCACTTAGTTGAGTGTGTGAAATCATATGTTATACTATTATAGGATATTCAATCCTAAATATGTCTTTCAACACTTGACAACCTGTCAATTTATTTTAAAAATAGTGATTTATAATTAACATGGGGATTTATATTTTAAGGGATTTAATATTTGTAAGATTTTGTTAATTTTATCTCAATTTTAATCTAGGAGAATATATCTCATCTAATGATTAGAATGGATGTGTTTCTATAGGGAATTATTTTTGGAAATTTCCTTTAATTGAATTATAAAAGAGTGGGTTGGCCCTTATATACATTTAAAATTTAAAAAATAGTCATTAAAGGGTGTAAGGAAATGATAATTTGAGTGAAAAAATACAAAATGGTAGACCTATCTATAGATATAAAAAAAATCCCATAAAAGTAAGAAAAATTAACCTAACGCTCAAAGGCAATATGAGAATGACATAAATTAGTTTGAACAAAAGTATTGGAAATTACTTTGAAG
Organism: Torreya grandis; assembly: GCA_037957365.1. Lineage (NCBI taxonomy): Eukaryota > Viridiplantae > Streptophyta > Pinopsida > Cupressales > Taxaceae > Torreya > Torreya grandis. The sequence goes on along the minus strand of JARHVA010005087.1, from coordinate 356,880 downwards.
AAATAACAACATTTTGAAGGTTTAATATTGTATGTAGGTAACTGGATAAATAAATAAAAAAATATGAGTCATGTATATGAGAATAATTTAAGTGGGTCAAGGTTTGGTTAAATTACGCATTATCAAGTGTTTAATGTAAAAGATGAGTGTTTACACAATGTAATACCCCAAGGTTTTGTGAATGTAGTTATTTGTTTGTTATTAGGATTTAGCTTAATCTGATTGTAGCTATAAAATCCATACTTAAATGAGAGAATGTCAAACTAGTGGTAAAATAAAGAATTGTATCAATGTTAGGTAATGGGAAATCATCATTGGGACTTGCTTTGATCAAATATATAAAGTATATACACATCTTAATGTCTTTTTTAGGTTTTGAAACTAGGATAATATTATAAATTCAAGGTGAATGATTAATAGTTCATATGAAAGTAACATTTAATAATATTTTTATTTCATGTTTAATAATACAAAAAATATAGGATGCATCTTTCGATTTTTTTCTTAAGTGATTTGACATTAAGATGGACAACTAAATTATGAACCACAATTGACAAATCAGTATTATGCATGTTAGAATAATACTAATCAAATAACTTAGGAAATAATTATAATAGATATTTATAGTCTATGTCCTCTTTAGGTGTCATCAATATGCTTAATAATACAATTTTAGGTCTTCTTTAACACCATAGTTTAATATCATTTTTGATTCATTTAATAATGTAGATATATCCTAAACATATGGAGTGGTGGGTAAGGAATCATAACCATCTAATGGAATGTTATCATAAATAAGTGAGAGATAACAAGTAATGAAATTACTTAGATTATTTTCAACAATAAAACTATATATGGCATAATTAAGAGTAGAATAAGTAGATCCACAATAATAATTGGAAAAATAGTAAAATACTTGAATATTATGACAAAGCCACTTAGAGGGGAAAACCTCTCCAATAATGCAGTAAGAAAAAAATTCATAATATGCTGATAAAATGCTAACAAATACCTCTTATATATACTCTATTTAGACATGGTTATTTCATATGCTGACCATACTAAGAACATCAATAAATGAAACAAGCTAATATGAAGGTGTGTAAGCCACAAGTTAGGCACACATATCCCTATACCCAGTATAGGTTAAGGGTGTAACATTCCCCTCCCTTTTAAAATAATGTTATCCTCAACATTGAATAAAACCATGTTATTTTTTATGAACACTTTATCCTCCCATGTTTCATCTTCAAAATTTAGGTTATTCCATTTGATCAAATACTACTTAGTGGCCCTGGTACACAATTGATTAGTGCATGTGTAAAGGTTATCTTTAATAACTAGGATGAGTTGACCTTATTAATCTAATTCAATTATCTCAATATGAGTGTAAACTTTATGTCCAATTACTTTCTTTAATAAATATACTTGGAATATTGGATGTATGAGAGTGGATTTAGGTAATTCAAACTTGGAAGCCATGCTACCAATTTTTTGTAAAATCTAGTAATGGCCATAATAGTTATGTGACATCATTTTATCTTTTTTTGTTGCTTCATAGACATATGCTTATATTATTTCAAACATATACATACCCGATCACCTATGTTAAAATTACACTCGCTATGGTGTTGATATATATTATGCTTCATTTAATTTTGTGTCATTTCTAAATTCTCTCACAAACTAAATAACACCTCCAATTGATGGTGAATGTTTTCCTCAATAACTGAAACCCTATGATGAATTATCAAATCTAAAGTGGGGGATGAGGGTTAATACCAATATAATTCCCTAAAGGGAGACAGATTTTAAGAAGTGTGAAAGTAAATTTTATACCACCATTCAACAAGTAGAAACCAATGAACCCATTCATCCTATTTATTAGAAACAAAACAATGAAGATAACCTTTGAGACATTTTTTGACTACCTATATTTATCTATCATATTGAGGATGATAATATGAGTTATGAGCTAACTAGATGCCCAAAAATGCAAATAATTTAGTCTAAAAATTATTAGTATGGGATCTCATCCACTTACAATGATCTTTAGAGTACCATGTAATTTTTGAACAATATTGAGAAAAGTAGAAGCTAATGTACTAGAAAAAAATAATTGTGATAAGGAACAAAAATGAGCATACTTAGTGAGTTGATCCATAACTACCATGATAAAATTTTAACCATAGACCATGGTATCCATATAATTAAGTCCATAGAAACCTCTTCCCAATGTTGGATAGGGATAGATAAAGGCTACAAAAAATTGGGGTATTAATGGTTTCACTTTTATTTTCTTGATATACCATACATTCAACTACATGTTTATATACATCCCCCTTGAATCCTTTTTCAAAATAAATCTTGATTGATTCTATGATGTGTTTTCAAAAATATGCAGTGACATCCTAGTGGAGAGGCATGAATTTCTCGAAGAATTTTATGTTTGAGGAGAGAGTGATTATGGAGGTATAATATAAATTTATACCATAATATGTTCCCTTTCCACATAAATTTTTCATATTTTTAGGAACCCTACTAAATATTTTGAGTCAAATATTTGGTTACACTTCTAGTTTTCCATTCTGAACTTACTTCCTATTGGAAATCTACCTCCCACATTATCACGACACATAATAATGCCTCAACTAATTTATCCCATTAGGAGAGGGCATCTTTCACCACATTATCTTTGCCTTAATTATACACTATTTAAAAATCATATTTTAACATTTTAGTCACACATTTTTATTTTATGTAAATAAGGTCTCCATTGCTTCATTGTATGAAAAATAATAATCATATATTTATCATACAGTAGTTTTAGCCTATATTTTCCCTTTAGTTGGTGAATTTCAAATGCTAGTTGTCTACCTTATTTCATTATTACAACCCCCACGCCATATCTTGATGTGTCACACTCCACAACAAAAGTTTTTGAAAAATTAGGAGTGGTAAAAATTAGAGTTTTATGCATAGCCATTTTAAACATTTTAAATGCCTTGGTAGTTGAATTAGTCCCCTATAAAGAGTATTTAATCATCAAAGAGGTGAGTGGGTCTACAATTCTAGCATAAGTTTTAAAAAACTTACAATAGTAACCATAGAAATCATTAGAGGTTCTTAAGGGTCTTAAAAACCTACCATTTAATCATCACTTAGATTATTTTAGGATCAACTTCAACTCTTTCATGTGAAACAATATTAGCCAAGTACTCTAGCTATTAGACACCAAAATCACATTTGAAAGGTTTTACATAAAATTGATGTTCCAAAACTAAAATCACCTATTTCACATGCTTGAAATGATATTCCCAATTTTTGTTGTATATGGGGTTATCATAAAAAAACCACTAATACAAAATTTCTCAAAAATGTCATAAAAATAGTATGCATAAAACTCTCAAATGTAGATGGTGCATTTGTGAGGCCAAAAGACATGACCATAAATTCATAATGTCCTTCATGAGTTTTGAAAGTTATTTTAGGTATGTCCTCATCATGGATGTGAATCTTAATATACCTAGATAAAACATCTAAATTGGTAAAAAAATAGCACCATATAATTCATCTATCAAATAATCAATTACTATAATAGGAAACTTATCTTTGATGGTATTATTTTTGGTTTATTTATAGTCGAGGAACATCCTCCAACTGTCATCCTTATTCTACACCATGAACATCGAGGAGGAATATTCATTTTAATTATGTCAAATGAATCCTACCTCCAAGATCTCTTGTAACATATTTTCAATTCCACTCTTTTGGGCATAAGGTTACATGTAGGGTCTAATGTTCGGTGGTGTACTTCCTAAAATGAGCATAATGGAATGATTATGTGTATAACTTAGAGGAAATAATTTTGACATGTAACCAAAAACAACATAATAGTTATCCAACACCCTTTCAAAATTAGGATTGTAGACTCCTTAGCTAGTTGAACCTCTATGGAAAATAAGCATGCCATAAAACCTTTTACACCATTTCTAATAATCTTCACCATCTAGTGGGATATAACTAGTTATGTATATTTATCCCATAATCCATGTAATTTAAAGGTCCTATTACTACCTTTTAAATGAAACCTCATGGATAATTCCTATAAATTCATCTCAATAGTGCCCAAAGTGATGAGCCATTACAATCCCAAAACAATGTTAGCTCCTCCTAATGGCATACAAAACATAGGGGAATATAACAAATAGTCTCCCACAACAAGCTTAATGCTATGGTATTTTTTATAATATTCAATCATACTACCCTCTAAAATCATGACCTAGAAGTCTAGAGCTAGGTAAATGAAACAATTCAAATGAGTAGACAACTTATTATTTCTAAAGTTATTTTTACTCCTAGAGTCAATTAAAATAGTCACCTTCTATTTATTCATAAAACCCACCACCTTAAGAGTTTAATAAGTAATAATTACTAAAAGTTCATGATAGGAAATGGTAAGTTGAGAATTTGCATATTCATCCTTAGTTTCTTCAAAACCTACAATTGGCCAAGTTTGACCTACATATAAAACTTTTGCCTAAATGGATCAAGACACTCTCTTCAACCCTTTAGTAAATTTCTACTCCCATGAATAGTCTCTTATGATCTTGAATTGATGATGTAGTGAAATATTTTGAGAAGTCTTGGTGTGGATTGAGAAGTTGAGTAGAGTTCTAGTTGAGTTAGTGATCCAGTAGTGAAAGGAGAAGACCACATGTCACTTGCAATATTTTGAAACACTTTAAACAAGTTTTAAAGTATAAATTGGAAATTTTGAGGAATTGACCTAAAAGTAGGTCTAGAATTGCAACTAAAGGATCTAGTAGGTTCTATGGTGTTTGATAATTAAAGTGCATGAAAGAGGTTTCCAAAAATTCTTAGAATCTCATTATAGCCTTGATGAGTTAAAATATGGCTAGCAAAAGCCTAGAGGAACCAAACTACCTTAGCACGTCATGTAGGAATGAACAAGTTAGTTTGGTTGTGCATTTAATAAGTGTATTAAAGAGTATAACCAAAATTTAAAGACTAAAATAAAATGATGTATTTTTTCTAGGATCATTTCCTATAAATTTGGTGTTTTTATGAGTTTTCTATCTCAATATATAATCCTTCAAAAATGATCTAGCAATATGGGATGTGCTCAAGGAAATCAATTTAAATTCATGAGGAGTAGCCATTTTGGTTCAAAAATATTCAAAGGATCTTGAGATTGAATACATATATGACAAGTGTCAAAACCTCATTCAATTATATTAAATATCAATGATATGTAGGTGATCAATAAATTCAATAAATCAAAAGGTCCACAAACCTAGATCGATGGTGTGTATTCTTGTATAAAAATCTTGATAGGTGATTTTCATTTAAAGATAGGGTAAATAAGTCAAAAATAGATTAATGGTGCATGTTTTGTCATACAAATCAAGATCAATGGTGAGCACAGGGTAAATAAGTCATTAGATCTTGAGTTTGAAAATGGTGCTACCATATATCACAATCATGATGGTTAAAAGGATCAATGGTATATGTTTGATCATATAGATAAAATATCGATGACACTCAAAAATTGAACAAAGTTAATGATACTATATATCACAAAAGGCCACCATGTGGCATAAGATCACTAACTAAATGGATATCTAATAGCAAGGTCCATAAATTGCATGCATGGATACCAAGTGGCATAATTTAGGAATCATAGATCAAGGATAAACAACTAATTATGAAAGTCAACACTAGGAGATTCTAAATGAAGATAGATAGAGTGGTTTTGATCTAGTTTATAGGGAGACGCAAGAGATGAGGACACATGTATAAAGAAACAATGGTCATATTTTTAAAATATGATAAACAATGTGGTAATTATGTCGAATAGGGAGACACATCAGATCAAAGGATTTTTAAGACCCAATTAGGCAAATGCATAGATTTGAGATACAAATACTATTTAGGTTAGGCTAAAACAAATACCTCAAATACATATGCCACCATTATATCTTAGTCATAGAGTTAGGAATTTCAATAATGAGGTTTCATCACCAAAAAGGTTTTCTATCTTGTTCATGATCAAGAGATAAGGCATCCTAGGGGTCTTCATTGATGTTATGAATATATGAAAATAAATAAATAGGATTTGTTTTCATCTATAGTATACCTATGTTCAATGTTTTAAGTAAGGACATATCGATATATAAATATGATATGGAGGAGTGTCTTATCTTGTTTTGACATAGTCATATCATCCACTTTTAGTAGGTACCTACAACCACTTAAAGTAGACATAGCCATGGTTCTATTAGGTCCATGGATAAGAGGATTTTGTCTTTATAATGAATATAAAGTTGAGGGTGGCATGGAGATACAAGGAAGAGAATTTTTTTATTAGAGAGTATAAGTGGAGTATTCAATACATTTTTTAGTCCTTAAAGCTTTTTCCTTCTTAGTAAGATCATGACTCATCATCCTCAACAAATTCTTATTTTATAGTGTGTTTTCAGCCAATGAGAGGTCTTAAAGGCTATTGGGACTAATTAGGGTTAATTTTTCAAAGAAGGATTTGTCCTAATTGATCTAAAAATAGCTAAAAATTCTTATAAAGTGGTGGTAGCTCATTTATTGATTTCTAATTGTGTACTTCTTATCTTTCTCTTCCCATTTATCTTATATCTCCCATTTTCTCCCTGATTTTTAGGGTTCTCATTTTGACAAGGATAAACCTTATCAAAAAATTTAAGAACTACCTCTTCAAGCAATAAGATAATTTTACCTATCTCTTATCTTTGACTTATGTTTAGTAAGATTCTTCATGATGGCTTTGTGAATAATTATCTTCCATATCCATTGTCCTTCATTATTGCCTCTTTTTAGGTGTTTTAAAGATATTTGTAGGTTTTAACTTGTGCTCTTTCTATCATTAATTTATGATTGGTGTGAATCTTAGAATTCCTCTCTACTTCTTTGATTGCTTGGTGATCCTAGTTTAGGAAATACTTATGCAATTAACTAGTTTATGAGGTTGTGTGAGAAATAATTATCTTATGTTGATCAAGTATTAGTTTCAAGCTTATGTGAGTGTACATTTAATTTATTTCATCACCCTTTTAGCTTTCTTAGTAACCTTATACCCTTTTTATAACCCTTTTACAAGAAGAGACAATAGTTTAGGTGATCTACTATGAGGAAGTCAACCTTATCCAGAGGTTCAACCTCACCATAGGATACCCATATCCTAAGGTTGTTCCCATTTTGTGGCTTAGATGGAGAGAGCATAAAAAACCCACTCCAAGGGTGAAAATTAAGTCCACGACTATTTATGGCATACCTAGTGGGACCACTTTCAAATAATATTGGTCAATTTTGATGTTAGTTTATCAAATTACAATGGTTATAGCTTTCATAAAACAATATCTAGTGACTCTAAAGAGCACTCAAAATTATGGTGGCAAAAAAGTAACTATCTTTCATTGCAAATGTGACTACAAGATCAGCTTCTATTTTGAATTTTTGAATTAACTTTAAACTCAGTAAAAAGGTTAAAGTTTCCTAATAATCATTCATACAAAGGAAAATTCATTCCTAATCTAATTCCTAAATCTACCTTTGCAAGAAGGTCCTTGTTGGGTCCTTTTACTACCATGTTATCCCCTAGAGCCTTACCCTTTGTAGCTTTAAATGGTCCTAGTCCTTTTGACCTCAAATAGTATGATCCTATTCTAGTAACATCTCTTAAAAGTGTCCCTTAGTTAATAGGAGACCAATCTACAAGCCCTTCTAATCAGCTCATGGATGTAGCCAAATTTTGCAATATTCATAATGTCAATGAATAAAATGTGATATTAGTTTATTGGCCATCTCTTTCAAGGGTAAGGCCTTGGACTGGTATAAAATCCTTATTATTAACTCCATCACATCATGGTTTTAATTAGGTGATACCTTATGCAAAAGGTTTGAAGACAAATGTGACCACTTATCACTTGTAGAGTAGTTAGCCAAAATCAAGAGGGTTCTTCATGAGGTTATGTAATATTTCAATACAAGGTTTCAAAAGACATGGGATAGGATTCCAGTCTCTATCAAGCCTAATCCTAACTATGTTTTCATTTAATACCTAAAATCTCTTAATAGTGATATTACAATAATGATTCAGTCTTTGGGAGGAAACACACTACTAGATACTTATGAGGTGGCAATCAGAGTAAAGAATAGTCTAGTACAAGATGGAAAGATTATACCTAGTCCATCAATTCTTGTATTTATTAATATCCAACCACCTCCTATTACTATTCCTCCCCTTGATACCATTCCACCTATGCCAACACTTGCTTCCATACATACACCAAATTAGGAAAATGATTCAACTAGTAAATCTGGTGACTCCGAAGAACATAAGAATTTCCAAGATCTTAAGAGCATGTTTTAATACTTAGGGAATGAATTGGTGAATGTGAAGAGGAAACAAACCCAATTTAATAGATCTTATCAAACTCCATATCATCCTCACTAACAGTCTTGTCAAGCAAATAGTATACCCTACAAAGTAAATATTCAAGGACAAGTGTAACCTAACTATGATAAGCAAAATAGATATAATCCAAATGCTACAATAACCTCTACTAATTTAGTCCCTACTCAAAACAACACTACCCAAGAAAGTGAGGGTACTATGCCATGGAATTAGTCTTATGATCAATCCATTTTCCTAAACACTGAGTTCAATCAATATTTTAATGAACAATGGAATCAAGGTGTTAGTTATGGGTATAATCAATCTCTTATGGATTAGAACATATAATTTCTCATGATTAAAATACTAGAATAGCCTCCATAAGGCCAAGGGTCTAATGAGGGACCAAAATAGTTGGGTGTTATAATGGTAAATTATGAGCAAGAAAAATGTTATGCATCCAATCAACATGCTAGTTCTAAACAAGCATACATTCTAGTGGTAGCTAATACAAGGTTCAAAATAAGTAATATGGATGGAAATCAAAAATAATTTAAAGAGATTCATACCATTACTCCATTATTATCAAATCTAAGTGAACCTACTACTACCTCAAAGGTTTTAATAGCCTGAAATAATTAGAATCAAAAGAATGCCTTTGTACGCCATAACTCACAAGTTTAAAGTATAGTTGTGGCTCTCAATGCATAAGCAAAATTTGGTGGTTTTCCCATCAATAATGTTAAACAAATAAAAAATTCAAATGTGAGTTTGTCAATGTGGAATGTGATTTACATGCTTGTCAGGTGGATATCCTTCAATAAGGTGTGTCAAATATCAATGGTTGAGACAAGCCATAAAGTAAGGAGAACTTGGTTCTCACCAATGCAACCAAGGGACATAATGAAGGTAAATAAAATAAGGTAGTCAAACCTCCTACCTTTTACATATTTGTGATCATCAATGACTCCTCAGTGCATAAATGTATGGTAGAGAGTGAAGTAATTACTTCAATAATGTCAAAGTTAATAGTAGATCAGCTTGGTTTGAAGTATGATACCCAATTTAAGTGAGGTTTATAGCTTGATTGATCATCTAAAAAAATAGCTAGTATCATCAAAGGGCTCAACTTAACCCTACATGCTTATCCTAGTGTTTTAGTGTCTCAAAATATGTTGATTCTAGATGTGCCTCCTCATTTTGATATATGCTTATCTAGATATTTTACAACTAAAATTTGGGGTTATCTGGTAGTAAATTGGTACTACATGGATTTCAAGACAAGTTATAGGACCAAGGTGTCTATTAAATTTGAGCCTATTTCAAATTTTTTTATTGAGCCTTATTGGTTAGATAACTCAAACATTAATAATACCATCTTAGATGAAGAAGAACACCTAGTTGGTAAAGAACTAGACACTCATCCTAAAGACATACCTGATATGTTCTTGGATGAGTTATCAGTTGAGGATCATATACTTAACCCTTTAGAAGGTATTGAAGAAAGATACATGGGAGTCTATTTCTTGCATGAAAATAAGGAATTCTTGTGATCCCTCACTAGGCCTCAAGGAAATACTAGTGGTTTGTGGAAATTGTTCTTTCATGGCTCAAGGAGAAAACATGGAGTAGGTGAAGGTAAAATTATAAAATCTCCCTCCAATGATAAGTACTTTCTTGTAGGTTCTAATTCAATCATTATTGTAATGTAGCTAAGTATAAGAGTATTATCCATGACCTTTAGTGTGATAGTAAGAGGGGAATCAAGAAGTTACAAGTATATGGTGATAGTGAATTTATAGTGGATTAGCATTAAGTCAGAGGCCAAAACATCATAAATATTCCATTGATTAAATATTAAAAACATAGAGTGTGGTATATTCTTGAAGACTTTGAAGCCTTCAACATCAAAACAATGCCAAGGAACCAAAATCAACATGCTAATTAGTTAGAATTAATGGGAGCTTAGTTTTACATCTAAAATGAGTTGAATAAGTCCAAAGTTTAACCACATGCTTAATTGGTGATAAGACCATCAGTGTTAGATAATGAATGTCATTGGTAGGTCTTTGATAGTGAAAAGAAGATTGCTCATTTCCTGTATTAGGAAGTAGAGTTTTCCTCAATAAATTAAGGTAAATTACAATTTTAGTATGAGGATAAAATTATTCAAATGAGGTATAACAAATTTCCTAAACATTTGGTCACCCTAAAATGTCTTTTCCATGAGGGAGACCATATGAGAAAAGACAAAGCAGTGATGTTAACTAATGAAGAGAACTATGAAAAATTCCTTATCCTCAAAGACACACTTAAACTTGGAAAGGTAAGAAATAAAGTTGAAAGGCATGCTTTCATTTAACTTTGTAAGGAATATTCATACATATTTATTTGGTAATATATTAATTTAAAATTCTTTGATCCAAATCTAACCTAAAACATTATAGAATTGGAGGTTGATGCCAAGCCTATTAAGTAAAAACAAAGGCCTATCAACCCAAAAATTGAAGATTTGATGTGGAAATATTTGACCAAATTTATTGAATCCAATATCATCTTTCCCATCAAACACTCCTCATGGGTAGCCAACCTAGTACATGTAAGGAATAAAAATGGTGAGATCTAGTTATGTGTGGACTTCATAGACCTAAAAAAGGTTTCTTTGAATAATAATTACCCCTTACCATCCATGGAATAACTAATTCATATAGTTTCTAGTTTATAATACTTCTCTCTTTTGGATGGGTACTCGAGATACAACCATGTGCTAGTAAAAAAAAAGACCAATACAAGACTGCCTTCACCATAAAGTTTTAGAAGATGATTTTTGGCTTATCAAATGCCACGGCAAAGTTTCATAGAGACATGGACATGGATTTCCAAGTATTTTTAAATTAGATAGTGCTTGTCTACTTATATGACATAAATTTTCTCTAAGAAGGCTAGTGAGGACTTGGATAACCTAAGATTGATCTTTGAAAGATGCAAAAAATATATGATCTCATTAAATTCCAAGAAATATGTGTTTAATGTTCATGAGTGAAAAATCTTGGGATATATTGTCTCAAAGTAGGTATTTTATATTGATCCTAATAGAATAAGTACTATCTTGGCATTATCCTTACCCAAGCATAATAAAAAGTCTCAATATTTTTCTTATGAAGATAAACTTTGTGAGAAGGTTTATACCTAGTTTTTCAAACTTGGTCAAATCCCTCACTACCATGCTAAAAAATAACCAAGTGTTTACTTGTTCAAATGAAGGTAAATAAAAATTTAAGGCTATCAAGCAAGCCATTACCCAAGAACCAACACTCATGAATCTTGACTTCTCAATGGATTTCATATTTTATGCATTTTCCATTATTAAATAATATATTATCTATGTTGATGCAAAATAATTGTGAAGCACTTGAGAAACCAATTGCATTTTTTAGTCAAAGGCTTGAAGAACATGAGGTAAGGTATGTATTTTTTTAAAAACAAGTTTTTATAGTGGTACGAAGCCTTAAAAATTTTAGACCCATGCTCTCCAATAGTAGGATTTATGTTATAGTATCTCATCCTAGAGTGAGGGACTTCCTTCTTAACAAAGACTTGAATGAGAAGAGAGCTAGTTGGATTACCAAGGTCATGGAGTATGATGTAGAGATTAAGGTAACTAATATAATAAAAGACAAAGGCTTATGTGAGCATATGGTTAATGAAATTTAGGAATATAAATAGGTTGTCTTGGTGACACAAGATAACCCACATATAGGTGCACCTCCACCTCACACTAGTTGGTTTTAGGATATGACACATTTCTTAATGATAGGTGAGTACCCATAGGGTATGGATAGGAAAAAAAGTAGGTATTTTAGAATTTAGTCCATACCTTATGAATTGGTTTATGGGTTTTTATTTAGAAAGGTCCTCAATGGAGTATTTTTAAGGTGCATAGATGATGACCAAGTGTTAAGGCTCTTGGAAAAATTTCATGATGGATTTTTAGGAGGCAATTTTGATCCAAGGATTACCACAACAAAAGTTATGAGAGATGGTCATTAATAGTCTAGATTCTTTAAAGATGCCTATGCATGGGTAATAAAATGTCAAAAGTGTGCTCTCTTTACATACAAGAAAATATTGGTAGCCCTTCCTCTCAACCCAATTTAGGTGGAACAACCCTTCATGTAGTGGGGTTTAGACTTCATAAGAATGATCAATCCTCCTTCCATTAGAGGAAACAAGTGGGCAATCACTGTTATTGATTGTTTCACTAGGTGGGTGTAAGTAATTTCCCTTAATTAATCCAATGAAATAATAGTGTTAGACTTTTATGATACCATACTAATGTGGTTTGGTGTACTAACAACAATAATTTTAGATAATGTCTTAGTATTTGTTGGCATAAAGACAAGTGAATGAGAACTTAAGCTGGGCATTTACCTTAATACATCCTACAATTACTACCCCCAATTCAATGGACATGAAGAGTCCACAAAAAAAAACTTGATAAGAATCATCAATAGGACTATGGAAGAAAATCAGAGTGTGGAACACAAAGTTAAAGATGACCTTATGGGTTGATAGAGTGACTCCCAAAGTTGTCATTGACAACTCACCATTTGTCCTTGTATATGGGAGGGAGGAAAAATTTCCCATCTCTCTTGAGTTACCTACCTTAGAGTTATTCCATCAACCTGATTTGATGGAGAGTGAACCTATGAGCATGAGAATGGCAGAGCTCATGGAGCTTGAAGAAACAAGGGACCTTGTAATGAAGAAACTAGAGTCACATCAAACTCAAGTCAAGAAACCCTTTAACTAGAGAGCCATAGCAAAGGAATTTAGAAAAGGGGATTTAGTCCTCAAGTTGGATTCAAATAAGGCCAATCTATGTAACCATATGATGTTTGACAACTTGTGGAGTGGCCCTTACTTGATCCATGGATGGAAACAATATAATTTTTTTCATATTGCATATCTAGATGGAGAGATATTACCCATCCCATTAAATGGGATTAATTTAAATATTTGGTATTAAAAGATTTTGCATCCATTGTATATACTATACATATTATAGTAGATTTTCATGTTTTCCTCTAAGTGCCTTATGCACATATTTTTAGTTGTGTGTTTCCCTTCCATATGTGCATTGGACATAGTATTTTTTTTACTCTTGTTTAAATTATTGATTTAAGATGAGGTTTTAGAAAGGAATATCCTTGTATCAATCTCGTATTAGTAGAGAGGAAATAATTGTGATCCTGTATGCCCAATGGATTAGACAAGTTAATGAATTTGTTGAATATTAGGCATGTAATCCTAGGAGGTCACTAGAAAAATTAGACAAATTTGGCCTACATATAATTTTTTTTATTGAATGGATCAAGCCACTCTCTTTAACCCTTTATTAGCTTTCTACTATCATGGCTAGTCTCTTGTGATCTTAAATTGATGATGTAGTGTAATATTTTTAGAGGTCCTGGCATGGATTGAGAAGCTGAGTAGAGTTATAGTTGAGTGATTGATCTAATGGTGAAAGGAGAAGACCACATGTCACTTGAAATATTTTGAAACACTTTAAGCAATATTTAAAGTGTAAATTAGAAATTTAGATGAATTGGCTTCGAAGAAAGTATATAATTTCAAGTGAAGGATCCATTAAGTTCCATGTTGTTTAAGCATTTAAGGTCATGAAGGAGGTTTGCACAAAGTCTCAGAAGCTCATCATAGCCTTTATGAGTCAAAATATGGCTAGCACAAGCCTATAGGAACCAAACCATCTTAACACATAATTAGGAATGAACAAGTTAGTTTGGTTGTGAATTTAATAATTATACTTGGGAAGACAAAAAAAGTTGAAGGATTGCATGAAAATGATGTATCTTATGACAAGATTATCTTCTAAAAGTTTGGGGTCTTAATAAGTTTTCTATCTAAAGATATAAGTCTTCAAAAATGATCTAACAATGTTGGATGTGCTTGGGGATGTTAATTTAAAGCCATAAAAATTAGGCATTTGGGTTCAAAAATCTTCAAAGGATCCTAAGATTCAATGTGTGGCTAACAAGTTTCAAAACCTCATTTAATCAGATCAAGAATTAATGACACATGGGTGATCAACAAAGTCAATAAGTCAAAAGGTCCCTGAATCATGATTAATGGTGAGTATTCTTACGTACAAATACCGATCGATAATTCACTTTCAAAAACAAAGTCAATAATTCAAATATAGATCAATAGCACATGTTCAAATATACAAATCAAGATCAATGGTGAGCATAGGGTCAATAAGTCAATATATCTTGAGATTAAATTTGATGTTGCCATGTGTCATAATCATAGTAGTTAAAAGGAGCAATGGCACATATTTGATCATATAGATCAAAGACCGATGGTGCTCATTCAAGTTAGCAAAGTCAATGAGCCTAGATTGCATGAAAAGCTTCCACATGATGTAATAGTATTAACCAAATGGAGATATAATATTAGGGTCCATAAATTATATGTGTGGCTACCAAGTGGCATAATTTGGGAAGCCTAAATTAAGGATCAATGATCGATGATGAAAATCAAGGATAAGATACTCTAAATAAAGATTGATGGAGTAAATTTGATCCAGTTTCTAGGGAGAGGCATGACATGAGGACACATGTCCAAATCAATAGTGGTCCTATTTTTAAAATATGATAAACAATGCAGTAATGATGCCACATAGGGAGACACATCAGATCAAAGTATTTTAAATAACTAAGAAAGTTGATGCATAAATCCAAGATCTAAATACAATTCAAGTTGTGCTAAATAAAATACCTCAAATGCATATTCCACCATTAAATCTCAATCGAATACCATTAAGCATGAAAAACATTCATATAGTTAAGATTTTCAATAATGAGGTTTTATCACTAAATAGGTTTTGGATCTTTTTCATGATCAAGATATCAAACAACCTGGTGGGCCTTTATTGATATTATGATTATATGAAAACCAATAAATGGGATTGGTTTTCATCTATAGTGGACCTATTTTCAAGGTTTGGAGTAAGGACATATCATGGTATAAATATGATATGGAGGAGTGTTGTATGTTATTTTAACATAGCCATATCATCCAATTTTAGTGGGTACCAATAACCACTTAAAGAAGACATAGTCATGGATCTACTAGGTCCATAGATATGAGGATTTTGTCCTTATAATGAAGATAAAGTGTAGGATGGTGTAGATATCTAAGGAAGAGAATTTGGTGGTTGGAGAGTGTAGGTGGAGCATTTAATACATTTTTAGTCTTTAAAGAATTTTCCTTCTTAGTAGGATCATGATTCATCATCCTCAACAAATTATTGTTTTCTATTGTGTTTCTTAGCCAATGACAGGGCTTGAAGGATATTGGGACTAATAAAGGTTAATTTTTCAAAGAAGGATTGGTCCTAATTGATCTAAAAGTAGCTAATAATTCTTAGAAGGTGGTGGTAACTTGATTGATTTCTAATTGTGTGCTCCTTCTCTCTCTCTATTCCCATTTCTCCTATATCTCCCATTTTCTCCACTATTTTTAGGGTGCTCATTTTGACAAGGCTAAACCCTATCAAAAAATTTTAATAACTACTTCTTGAATCAATAAGATAATTCCACCTATCTCTTGCCTTTGAATTGTGTTTATTAAGCTTGTGCATGATAGATTTGTGAAGAAGTATCTTACATGTCTATTGTATTTCTTTCTTACCTCTTTTAGGTGTTTTCAATCTATTTATATGTTTGAACTTATGATATTTATAACATTAATGGATGATTGGTTGGAATCTTAGAATTATTCTTTGCTTTTTTGATTGCTTGGTGAGCCTAGTTTATGAAATACCTATGTAATTATCTAGTTTATGAGGTTGTGTGAGCAATAATTGTCTTATGTTGATCTATTTTTGGTTTCAATCTTATGTGAGTGTCCATTTAATTTGGTGTATCACCATTTTAGATTTATTAGTAACCTTATACCCCCTTTCTAACCCTTTTCTAATTAGAGGCATTAGTTTGGGTGATCTACCAAGAGTAAGCTGGCCTTCTCTAGAGGTTCAACCTCATCACAGGATACCCATAGCTTGAGGTTATTATGATTTTATGGATTATTTTTAGAGATCCTAAAGAACCCTCTCCAAGGGTACAAACTAAGTCCATAACACCTATAGGGAATCATCCTCATATTCTTCCTCCTCATTGGCATTGTCAATGTAAAACAAATTTTCAACACATTGATGTCCTTTACTCCATTTTTTATCACATCCAAAACACAAACCTTTTACATGATTTTATTTCTCTTGTTGAGGTATAAATCTAGTAGGATATGAAAATGATGGTGCTAAGAAGGTGTGTTCATAAATCTTGGTGAAAGTTATTCATTTGATCATATCTTTTTCTTTAGCCATAAATGCCCTTCGTATGGCCTCATATATAGTACTGGGATGAAACATGTGAACCTAAAATTGGATTTTATCTTTGAGGCCACCCAAAAATAGGTTAGCCAAATTTTTATCAATGATGTTTGCTATACACAAGGACAAATTATGAAATTGATGAATGTAGTCTTTGATAATATCAGTTTGACACAACTTAGATATCTAACTAAAGTATTTTTTAGATACCTTATTATGATAGTGGAGATAAAACTCCTCATAAAATATTGATGATGAAATTAGGACACCTTTCTTTTATTTTGAGCACATAACCAACAATAACAAATGAATGGCTCAGGTTCTAGATATAAAGAAACCATAACCACATTTTTTTAAGATTGAGTCTGATGTTAGATTAAATAAATTTTCAATTTAAGTGATCTAAATGAGTAGATCATTACCATAAAACTTGTATAGGTACACTTTTGGCAACTCAACATAGGGCCAAGATTGGTGTTGGTATTATTTAGAGGAAGAGAATCAAATTGAAGTGGCTGAGATGACAAGTTAGCCTATTGCCCAAATATTTATTTAAATTTATCCATCACACTATCCAAGTCCCCTCTCAACCCTATAATATATCCTTTAACTAAATCAAAATCATATTTTTCACTATGCCCTACAACTCTGACTTAAGTTGTAGAACTACATCTAAAATACATAGATTATAAGTTTTAGAATATATGTCATCCTTGTGAGTGTTTTTTGGATTTTCTTGCTCTTTCCCATGTTTGTGAGTGTTTTTATAATCCATACACAGATTTTAATAGGGTTTCATCCTCAAAACATGTACTAGTGGAATACACCATTTTGATCCTCTCATTTAGATGAATCCAACTAATGCTCTTGTGCATAAGGGTGAAAGTTTTGGCCCAAAAAAGTGTATCGATAGAATATTCCATTGTGATCATCTCACAACGATGAATCCAATGACTGCTAATATTCACAAGGTAAAAAAATTCCACTTTTTTACCTCTTTATTTTTTTGTAAAAAAACTCACAATCAAAACTATGGTGATGGAAAAATAAATTCTCCCCAGATCAAAAATTATGTTTTTTCACTTGTTAGTGTTTTAAAAAAACTACATCATGGAAAATTTCCCAAATCAAAGCTTTGATACCACTTGTAAGGAAATTACTTAGATGATTTTCAAAAATAGAAGCATACATTGCATAATTAAGAGCATAATAATCAAATCCATAACAATAATTGGCAAAAGAGTAGAATACTTGAATATTATGATTGAGCCACTTTGAGGGTACAACTTCCACAACAATATAATAAGAAAAAAATTCATAATATGATGATAATATACTAACCACTACCTCCTATATAATTTACTTATCCATGGTTAATCCATAGGTCGATTAAAGGGAAAGTTATCTCTATTCAATTGGTTAAAGCTCCTATTTTAGATAATTAACCACTTTCTCTTGTGTTCCTGGATGATTCCATTGTGACTCTTTCTCAATAGGACATCACCTACCAAATGACCATGTTTTTTTATGGCTTGAAGTGCTAGCTTGGTGGGTGTGCCATAGTTATTCTCATTCCCCTCAATGGAGAACCTCTTACTCTTAATTATAAACTTGATTTTGAGTGTACCAATAACATGGCTAAGTATGAAGCCCTAGAAATAGGTCTCCAAATTGATCTAGCCTTGGGAGTTAAGATTATCAGTGTCTTAGGTGATTCCCTCC
Organism: Torreya grandis; assembly: GCA_037957365.1. Lineage (NCBI taxonomy): Eukaryota > Viridiplantae > Streptophyta > Pinopsida > Cupressales > Taxaceae > Torreya > Torreya grandis. The sequence continues at coordinate 338,293 of JARHVA010005087.1, read as the reverse complement.
TTGTGGTCAATAGGTTAATGAATCCTACCAATGTAATAATGATGTCTTGAAAAAGTAAAAATAGCTAGTAGATGTAATCTTAGCATCATTTTTTCATTACCTTATCCAATCTATTCCATGATCTACCAGTAAATTTGAGAATACAATGGCTTCCCTTACTTCCCAAATCCCATATGCACCTGCCAATTCTAAGCTATTTATCACCATTCATCATTTTGTCGCACCCTATAATATCCAATCCAACCTCCCTACCATTTATAGTGTGAAGACATCTCCATTAGACATTTGGTATGAACAAACCTTTAACTACCTCAATCTCAACATCATTCCTCCCAACCTATCTAAGAATGCCCAAAGAGCCTTTGTTCAGAGTACCTCTCATTATACCATACTAGGGGAAATCCTTTACAAATTTAGTTTCAATGGCATCCTTCTCTATTTCCTATGTAATCATGAAGTTTCCCATACTACCAAGGAAATTCATGATGGAATATATGGGGGACACTTTAGTGGTCTAGTTGTCACTAAACGTATCCTTTCCCTTGGATACTATGGGCCCAGACTTAACCAAGATTGTTATGATTATGTAAAAAAGTGTGTTGAATGTCAAAAAAATGCCAGTTTACATCACACACTATCCCATGGCCTTAAATTATCTAAATACTTTAGGCCCTTCTCATAATTGGGATTAGATCTCATTGGGAAAATCAATCCTTGTTCTTCATAATGACACTACTCCATCATCAATGCTACTGAGTATTTCACCAAGTGGGTGGAAGCTATTTCTATAATCTTAACCAAATCTAACAAGATATTTGACTTCATCAATCATCATATCATCTATAATTTTAGTGTTCTCCATAAGATCATCACTAATAATGGTAAATATTTAAAGAATAAGCAAGTCTAAGGTCTCTATGACACATTTGGCATCAAGTTAAGCTTTTCCACACCTTATCATCCATAAATAAATAAACAAGTGAAAGCCTCTAATAAAACCCTCAACAATATGTCAACCAAAGTGCTCAATATTTCTAGTCAAGATTTGCATTTACACATCCCTTTCACTCTATGGGCCTATTACACTAGCATTCAAACCTTTATAGGTGTTACCCCTTTCTTTTTGGTCTTTAGAGCAAAGGTAGTCTTGCCTCTTAAAGTTCAGATTCCCTCTCTTTGAATATCTTTGCAAGACATCATTTCTAAGAAGGACTATTGTCAAGAGCATCTAACATGACTTGAACTACTTGATAAATGTTGCCTAGTAGTACTTAACCACCTTTGTGTCTATTAAGAGTGAATCAAGCGTGCCTACAACAAACACCTAAAAGAACAAGAATTCAAAATCAAATACCTCATCCTAAAGGAAAATCAACATGTAACCAATATGGATGAGAGCAAGTGAGGAAAGTTTGATTTTAATTAGCTTGGACCCTCATCATAACCCATAAATATGGGTTAATATCTTATCATTTATCCTCTCTTGAAGGCAAACTAGAACTTGAACCTCTCAATGCTTTGCATCTATGTCATTTATTTTATTAAACAAAGATAAAATGAATTTTTTTTATATAACTTAAGCTCATCCCTTTATTTATGAGATTTTCACTTTCCTCATACCCTCATCATACCCCTTTGAGGATAATTGATTCCAACATATAACCATGTGATTAACTATCATAGTCATAAACTAATCCTAAATATGGGTACCATGAATCTACCCATGGCATGGTTATTATGGATAATTTTCATCCCTAATCAGATGGAATCTCATGATCATTATCCCTCAAAACCACCCCTTTCACCTATCATTAACCTTTTGTGCTCAAAATTTTTCCCTCATAAAGGTAAACCTCTAAGCCTAAATATATTTGTCAATGTCTAACCTAGCATAAAAACAATTTGGGATACCTAAATATTACTTGGGTCAAATATATCTAGCATGTAGACTACTCCCTTAAAGTAAAACTACTCAAAATCTACATTGCTTAAAAGATAGACTACTCCCTTGAAATATAACTACCAAAATGACCAAATCTAAACTCACACCACTCCCTAGAAGGATGGCTAAGTCAATTTTATTTAAACCATCATTTGAATATTCTCATATCAATCAACTTCACAAACCTATCATAACAAAGCAATAAAAGAACCTATATAAAAATAAAGAGCAAGTTATCCCAAAGAAATCTATAATCAACCTTCATACATAGCATTAGTATACTTCTCACATCAATCAGTCTACACCATGTATTCAAACATGGACTTGTCTATTATGGTTCTTAGGTCACCTATAGAAGGGGAAAACCAACCCATAGGATGGTTACACTCCCCTTCACATCACCTATCTCTCCTTTAATACCATCTATAAATTAAGGGACTTTGAGTTTACTTGACATATTGTGCTCAAGACACCTTTTTATCAACCAATGCACACTAATGTAAATCATTCAAAGGGCATATGTTCATTAAGCCAATATAAATTTGGTTTTGTTTAGTCCTTAACAATAAAGGATAACCATGCCCGTTTCTTGTCCTCTCATAATTAGTTCATGTATTTACTTAGATATGTCTTGTGATCTTCATTTCTTTTCAAACATCTAGTTTTATTTAAACTTACTTTATGTGTTATCATCAACAAAATAACTATAAACCAAAGCATCACATCATTATAACTTCATATCAATAGCCATAACTATAAACCATAAACATCAACACATCATATCCATAATAAAACCATCATAATCACTAAAATAAACCACACCACCATAAACATCATAATCATAATCCACACACCATAATCAAAACATCATCAATAACATACATACTCATAAACCAAAAACATCACATATCCAAGATCATAAACCATATTTTTCATAAACATCAAATCATAACATCATCACTATACATTAAAAAATAACCATTTATCATAACCATATCCATGATCATAGACAAAACATCTATAACCATACACAAAATAAACCACATCCCATCATTAAAACATCATAACCAACAAGAGAACCATAATCAAAAAATAAATAACCATAATCATAAATATCATAACCATATACATAAAACAAAACATCATGTAAATCATCATCATATATAACCATAACATCAACCATAAGCATCATCCATAATCATCACATGCCTAAGCTAGTGAGTCAACATCTTGTAAGCATAATCATAAACATAAGCATCCATGAACCATGAAACATGAAATCAAATATATATATATATCATCATCATGTCATATACATCATGTCTCATTAACATCAAATAGTACATATAAGCATGTGCATCTCTCTCTTAAAAATATACATCTCTCTACATTAGCTCATTGGCCGATATCGAAATCATATACATCTATACATATCATATCATATAAACTATGTCCTCAGGGCACCACTACCACTATCCCCTCCTGTGGCACCACTACCATCTGGTGTCTACCCCCTTGAGGTGCCTACATGTCCACTCACTAAAGTTTCCCATTGACCCAAAATCACTACACTTGTACCACTTTTCAAGATAGATCTATACTCACCCCATCAGGGCTCCTATGGATACTATGTCAAAACTATGGCCTCATAATAATGTAACTCCTCAATGCTGGCCAAATATCATGCCATAAGGATGCTACCTATTCATCCCATTGGAAATGTATTTGTTCTTCCTTTTTGTCTCAATGTATCCCTCTCTTGGGTCACCAAGCCTAGTGACATCCTAGCTTGGTCCCTCCCTTGTTGCAGTGGCAACCTAGCCTTATAAATTTATAACCTGGTCATATGATGTAGTCACCTACCCCTATAAATATATGATTTATTTATGTATAGTGGCTAACACCACTCCTACCTATCTATCAGGGCCACTTCTTTGTAGTTGAACCTATGTACCCCCACCATCTATATCCACATTTATGGTCTATCAACCCCCATCACCCCATCCAAAATCTATATCTGTAAAGACCACCTAGCACTATGTCACATAGCCATCTAGCTCCTCATGATCAAGAATGACCTCCACTGGTTATGGTACTAGAATAAAAAAAAATCATCCTCCTACCTATACTTCAAGATTAGAGCTGAAATCCACTGTACCAACCCAAACTACCTACATACCTTTTCAAAATGGATGATCTTAGTCTCACCGTCTCTCCCCCCAAAAACCACCTCCAAATCTATATCAATAAAATGTGTCAAGTGTAGTGGGATCACCTCAAAAATATAACATATAGCCTCTAAACTACATATCTAACCACTAGGACATCTACTACCTCTCAAAACTAATTAATATCACGTATACCTCCTCTATCTCTTATGAGTGCATAATCACCCCTCCACCACATAAATCTGACCCTAATGTCCATTTAGGTGTATCCCTCCCATGGCAACCCCATTGGTCTCAAAATATTGATATGCTCATAGGCCCAACAATGGATCATAAACCCCACACTAATACCATAGCTCCTATGATCTCAGAGCCACCATAACTCCATATATATTTGTACCAAAAAAATTGGTACCCACCCAAAAACTATTTGCCCAAGTAGCATCTCCACCAAAACATATAGTAGAAGATAAGGAAACCATTCACTCCTTGAATATAGAAATGAAATGTAGGAGACTACCATCATCATCACCTTCATCATCAACAACAACCTATCATCTCTATCCCTCTAATATAATGGCCTATAACTAAAGCCAACCACATTCCACCTAGCCAAGCCCTAATCCTCACCATATAGGAGCTCCATATGTTCATATCTCTCCTCATTCTCTATGTGATATATCAGCTCCCCCTAAATGGGTAGCTATGTGATCCTATCTACATCCTTTAATAGGATGGTCATCTCACCCATCAGTAATATAAAGGTGTTCATGGCCAAATCCTATCTCTCGATAAGGGCCACAGTTAGCTATATCATATAGCATGCGTTGGAAATGTATCATAAATTTGAGGCCCACCTCCTCCATGTATACCTAATCACCATTTATCATCCATCCATAAATATCAACAAATATATAAGGAACCCCATCCCACATCTAGATCTGATCCCATACTTGTAAGTTTAAATTAGTAAACACACTTAGTTTTTCTATAACTACTTTGCCTATGCCATTTCCCATTATTTCACCTACCTAGTGACATATATTCTTCTCTATAATAAATAAACATGTATTTTAAACCTAAATCAACCCATCTCCATGCTACACCTACTTTTTTCCTTAATATTTTATCCAAACCTAACCTACCCTTAATATCTTAAATATTAAATCATTTCAAAACTTACCCATTTGCCTTAGCCTTTTATCAAAGGCATTTGACCATTTGGTCAACTATAAATGGTCACTATGACCATTGATGGTTGACATTACCCATTTTACCTTAGTCATCGACCATTGATGATTGGGTATGACCATCGATGGTCATTGTGTGTGATCATCAATGGAACATACCTAACCTTACCAAAACCACCAAAAATTTCATTCTAACTCTCAATAAACCTATATAATACCTATCTTGACCCTCTCTTAGCTTAATTACCCTCTTTATTTCATGTTTCACTTGTTAATTTAACCAAAAAATAAACCTAAACCTAAAACCTATGGCAAACCCCTAAACCCTCCCCACACCAACAACAAACTAACAAAAATTCAACCAAAATTACCAAAATCAACTAATCTAAATAATTTAAGGTAACACTTACCTCATTCCTCAAATATCATCGAGGAGGAATCCTATCTCTCACCATTCATCCTTATCTTTATCTACCGTACATCTTTGGTACCA